>CM032803.1:13819845-13889350 GCA_019155185.1 Beaufortia kweichowensis | reverse complement strand
TAGCTACCTGGGAAAGGGACTCTGATGTCAAAATAAATGTGAAAGTTGCAGCAGCATCGCTGAATAAAACTAATGTAGGTGATCAAAAAAAGAATAAATGTCTTAGGAGGGACAGCAAATGTCACTACTGTGGTAAACATGGGCATTACTTGAAAGAGTGCAGGAAAAGCAAAAAGATTTTAGGAGAAATGAACAGCGTTTCTCAGCTCCTACAGAGCCTGCTCACAATTCTAAAGCACCCCCTCCCCTTTACACTTAACCTGTGGGACAACTTGATAAGACAATGATCATTAAGGTTGTGAGAGCTTATTGTTGCATTGAGATTGACAACCAAGATGAAAGACTCTTTGTGTAAGCACTCATGCAACAAAAGGTGGCTGATTTTTATTTTGGTACATGTGTAAATCTAGTGTCAAACTGTTTCACAATTCAGCTGAACATCGCCACTTTAACACATCTCACAACCCTGAATGATCTATTGCAACATATCATAGTAACTGATGTATCCTCTTCTATGATGTCTGCTATGACTGATAGTTCATTAGAGGATTTAAATACAGTTTTTGTGTTTACCAATTTTTAAGCATTATTTGGGTTAGCTAGTAACACTCACATCTCATATGTGAAGTAGTTTGAATATTACAGGGGCAGATTAGGACACACAGACCAGTGAGGAGCCCAGGGAAGAACCGAAAAGCAATAGGCTTCGGGGGCCAACCCTGTGGTGAAGACTCCCTTATAGGTTTTCCCCTTCAAGTAGTTTATCCCCACCTCACTTGGTCCTTAGGTGTCAATCCTACCAAGGCTAGGGAAAGAAAAAAAAACACTATACGATCAACAACATTTTATTACAAGGTATACTGAAAGAGGTATATTGAAAAGTTTAACTTAAAATAAAAAAATGTAAAAAGTATTAGAGTACTGCTTTTTTGTGTTTTTCTGTTTGTGTTACAGATACCAGTAGAGGACAGTGAATGTGAATCGTCGCTACAGACATCTACAGAAGCTAATCCTGGACAAAGAAGTCATTTCCTGAGGCATCCTGGGTGTTGAAAATTAACATAACTGGAATGACTAACAGCAGAACACATCTACATTCATGGACTTCAGAACATCTACCTAAATGATACATTACTGTTTCAACATGCAGTGCATATGTGTTACTTTCATTGTACATTGGTGTCAGTAGAAGTTTCAGAGAAACAGAATCCAGACATTCTGTGAAAATTCACCCACCAAGTCAAATGTGCCTGTAACTATCAATGTTTCAAGATTAGATGATGGGGCATCATGTTAACCAGCATATGCCATAGAATGGATTTTGGAAGATTTACATTTTTTTTATTATGTGAGAGTTATTAGAACTCTCAAAGGGGGAATTGTGGAAATGTAAATTTGAGGATCACTTTAAAATCAGCTGATTCTCTTTATTTCCCCCATCCTTACACAAACTACTAAAATTATATATATTGCATTGGAAGAACATAGGAACATAGGGTGGCTCCTAGGACGTTTACCCATCATATCCCACTGAGTTGGTGACCATTTGCTCATGATTCAATCAAAGGTCAAAACTCAGGAAGGGACAACAGGCCCAAGGTGTGAACATTTCTTTATCTCTATGATAATGAAGTGGTCATAGTAAGGGTGAGTGAGACTCCAGGATCTGAAGAGAGTCTACTACTTCCTCTCCGTCCATTGTTTCTATTGTCACCTAAATGCTTTGTTACCATTTCAAGGGACTGCCCCTTAAAATGGCTATATATGCAATGTGTTTAGACTTCATATCAGACTTGATGACTGCAGCGCCCGTGCAGTATGCTCTGATTTGAAGACTCGCTATCTACAATAAAGACTCTTTGTGTAAGCACTCATGCAACAAAAGGTGGCTGATTTTTATTTTGGTACATGTGTAAATCTAGTGTCAAACTGTTTCACAAAAAGCTCAAGGAAATCCAAGTCTCCTGGTCTTCGCTGAAAAAAGTTTCCAACAGTTCACAATAGGTTCCAAATGCAAGTACCACATTTAGAATCATCTCCAAACCTTTTACCTGCTTAAATGATGAAAAAATAATGAAGGAATAGCCCATATCTGGCTATGAAACAGCTTTTGATTCAATTGTCCAATTACTTTTGGTCCCTTGAAAAAGGGGGGTTGGCTACTCTTAAGAGCTGTAATTACTAAACCCTATCGCCAATTTGGATGTACATATCCTCAAATTTAACCTTAGAATGTGCACTTTCTTACCATATCCATTATATAACTACAGCTTAAATATGGTTGGTAAATACCTGAAAAAATGAAAACTTTGCCAAATATATATAGACCTAACTGTATATACATATATACATACATTCATTAATGGAGTTTGGGTTCCTTGCCACTGTTGCCGTGTGGAAGTGCTCAATAGGAAACTGCTGATATAAGATATTAGTTATTAAGCTAGCCTTTATAATTCCCTGCTTGTGCCATTCTGTTTATTCTGCTGTAAAGCTGCTTTGAAACAGTGTTACATTGTTAAAGCGCCATACAAATAAACTTGAACTTGAACTTGAACTCAATTGTTGAAGTGAGAGGTATCATCATGGTGAGATCCAGAGCTCTCAGAGGCCTTCAGAAAGAAGATTTGTTGATGCTTTTGAGTCTGCTAAAAACATTTGCTGTCTAAGAAAAACATGAGGGCAAGACTGAAGTTTGCCAAAGAACACACAGACAAAGACCAAGACTTCTAGAATAATGTGCTTTGGACAGATGAGTCAAAAATTTAATTATTTGGACACCATAACAGAGGGCATGTTTGGCGTAAACCAAATACAGCATTTTACAAAAAAAAAACCTCATACCAACTGTAAAACATGGAGGTGGAAGTGTTATGGTTTGGGGATGCTTTGCTGCAGCAGGACCTGGACAGCTCACCATCATAGAGTCCACTATGAATTCTACATTGTATAAAAACGTGCTTGAAATACATGTGAGACCATGTATAAAAAAATTGAAGCTGAAGCGATACTGGACCTTGCAACATGATAATGACCTAAAACGTGCCAGTAAAGGATGGAAAGTAAAACCCAACAAACATCACACAGCTGAAAGAATTCACCAAAAGAATTGTAGCCAAGTAGATGGCTACAAAAAACGTCTCATTGAGGTTATTTCAGCCAAAGGGGAAAACACTAGCTATTAGGTCATAGGGTTTCCTAACTTTTCCCAAGTTTATTTCTTTTGTTTAAAAAGTGAAAACAAAGTGATTTTTTGTTGTTTACATGCAATTACATCACCTTCATTTACAGGTACAAATTAAAACAAGATCAGAAAATGACTTTGTTTTAAAAAAGTGGTGGGGACGTTTCAGCAAAATATATGAATACATTATACGTCCAAATATTGTTGCAGATTTACAATACTGGCAGTATAGCTGGGGAAAGAATCTCTAGCATCACAAACAATGTGCCAGGAATGGCAGGAGAAACAAACAGACTTCCCTAATCTTGAGCTGCTACCCTGTAGGCTGATGGAGAGGTTCCCTGGTCAATGGGAGTTTTTACATTTATTATTTAAACATGCTCCTTAAATGTGCATAGCAAATGATGTATAGAAATAAAACATAACGAGAACGCACAACAATGACGGTCTATAGGAATAGAGCATAACGAGAAGGCACAACTAATAATAACGGCCTATAGGAATGGAGCAACAAGAACACACAACTAATAATGGCGGTCTGTAAGAATAGAGCATTAAGGAGAATATGCAAAAAAATTAAGATATATAGGAATAGAGCAAAATGAGAACGCCTTATATCATGTTATAAGGAGCTTGGTTCAGGTCGGCACAAAAGAAGTTTGTGAAATGTATGAATTAGATTATAAAAAATGACATGAAGGAATTATATTTTTCTTTAGTACACCTTTCTATATTTGAAATACTTTAAAAAAACGTTAGGGACAATCACACAATCCGTTTTGGCATAAAGTGGTGGAAACATGTCCTACTCGTTCCACCTGCAAATTATGCAGTATTACATGTATACAGTATTACAATAAAAAGGAAATTCTTTCCTGTTAGTGGTTCGATGTATATATGCTCTCAAAGACTAGATGTCAAATCATCCTTATACATCCAAATCAAAGATTATTACATCTAAATCATCTAATTACATCATGCATTCAATCATACTAACTAATGTATGTGGCTTTCTATTATATAATAGCTTTGCAAATAAAAACCAACCTTTTTAACAAACAAATCCTCATTGCAAGATGGTCACAGGCATAGATTAAACAAACTAAATCCAGTTAAAAGATCACATTTGCATCACTTTTTTATTTTTTTTTGGAAAAAAAATCAGAAACAAGTGTGACAAAATGGTCTGAAAATAATTGTAATGCTACAGACTGTTCTGGCTGACTACAGGAGAGGAATACATTTACACACGGCTGCTTATATGTTCATACATATCTATAATCTTTCCGATATTAAGGAGGGAACAAAAAGGTATTCCTCTTGTAAAATAAGGTTCAAAGTAAGAAATTAAATGCAATGCAATACAATACCTTCACACTACTGAATTTCTGTTTAAGTGATGGGATTTGGAGAATGGATTACTGGATTAAGTACTGGACAAGAGTAGGAGTAATTGTCTTAAAGGCAGACAATACACTGCTCTGAAACAGAAAACAAACTGTAGAGCAATAGCACCTGTTGATCTCTTAACAGAAGAACCTGTGGCATAACAGGACTGAGATCTGATTGCCAGCTGCAGTGTATTGGTATGTATGTAAAACAACTGGAAACCGCCATCTACAAAAAAGGATACTTATCACCCAGACCTATTTATACATGAGCCCCACCACCTGGATGCTTTAAGCTCCTACCTTCTACGCTTCTATACATGATACTTTGTCAAACAGAAACCCCCCTATAGACAGAGCCCATCACACACACATAGGGACTCTTCATTCTCTCTCATACACACGTTGCACAGTTATTCACAAAGTCTCTCTCTCCCTGAGGAGGGTGGGTTTATGATATCCTCTGGATGAGCTTGTCATCTGATAGGCAGTAAAGGCCGTTGACAGACAGCTCGGAGATAAAGCTTTCGCATGCCTGTCGCGAAACCCCTGTGCAGTCACGGAGGTCCAGAAAAGAGAGACAGGACAAACGCCGCAGGTACACCAAACATCGGTCTGTTAGGCGACTGCAACCTGAAGAATAAGTGAAACAAATTTAATGACTTGGGCATGGTTATGTGTTTGTCTTAACTGGAAGCTGTGAGTTAGTTTCTTTGTATGTATGCTTACCTGCCAAGTTGAGATGTGTAAGGGTGTTGCGTGTGGAGGAGCCCACAGCACTGAGAAGGTTGAGAGCACCGTCTGTAATGGGACAATGCGAGAGCTCCAGACGAGTGAGCAGAGGCATATGTCTGATGATCAGCCTGAGCGTGGCTTCAGTCACCTCCAAACCACACAGCCACAAGCATTGTACATTCTTTAGCTGGGAGCGGTTATCGCTTCCTATAGACACATAAAGACAAGTTTCAAATATAGCCGCAAGCGGCAATTGTTGGGGTCCAAACCATACTAGCACTACTTAGCTAAGTGCGCAACAAAACAGGAAGTATTAACAACAAAAAAACAGGCAAGTTGTCATAACTCCGACATGCAATGTCCAAACTGCCCCAAACGTCACTTGTTTGATTAACATCCTGGCCTGAAGACGTCTACATGACAATATTTAGTAACAGTCATATGTTGCATTAAATGTCATGCATTAAACTAAAATTAGCTACCAGAAACATATTAAAATATGCCATCAAGTGCCAAATATGCTAGAAACATCCATTATGCCCCAAACTTGACGTTTGATACAAGTCCGGGCTTGAATACATCAATACAAAGCCTTGAATACAAAGGCTAATATTGAGTCATAGTGCCACTTGCATAGTGCGTATAAATGCCTTTGACATTTTCCCTACATATTTACAGGCCGAAATGCATATTGCTCAACGTGCACTGGTTTCATAAAGGCACTGGGTGGCAGTGCCCTGGGTGCGAGGGCCCTTTTATCACTGCTTAAAGTTTTAATTAGGTTTTGGATCTGCTCCTTTTATTATTATTAGGGCCTGAGCACCGAGGTGCATAGACCCTATTGTTTTTGCTGTGTTTATTATTAGGGCCCATTCCCTGAGGTGCAAGGACCCTATTGTTTTTGCTGTGTTTATTAGGGCCCGAGCACCGAGGTGCAGGACCCTATTGTTTTTGCTGTGCTTATTAGGGCCCGAGCACCGAGGTGCAGAGCCCTATTGTATCTGCTCCGTTTATTATTATTATTATTAGAGGTCAATATTGTTTTTTTTTTATACCTTATTATTATTAGGGGTCCAAGCACTGGACAAGTGCTGGAACCTTATTGTATTTGTAAGGATTTTCTTATTATAACTCCTACAGTTTTTATCCAAACTTATTGCGAAACTTGGTATGGTTAATCTAGAGGTTAATCTAAAGACTAAAAGTTATGGAAATCGTGTTGAATCATGAAACCGTTTTCGTATAACTTTCGTATAAATTTCGATGGCGTGGATGCAAAATGGATTTGAAGCCGTATATTCGCAAAACTTTGATGTATTGAAATGAAACTTGGTACGTGACATCTCAACCACATCTTTATCGCTGCACTTTCATTTTATGACACCGCCACCTATTGGTCAAAAATAATAAGCAATTTAATTGTGTTTTAAATGCTTTTTCATCATCAGAGGTGCCCGTATATATATTTTCTTTCATACCCGTTGGGGAGCTTGACCCTGTAATCGCTGCTTGAAGCTATATTTAGCTTCTAATTAAGCCCCGAAGGGGTTAAAATCGTTAAGTTTTCTTCTTCTTATTATTATTATTCTTCCACCATGGGAGTCTATGGCAACCCACAGAACCGTATGGTAAAAAGTTATGAAATTTGGCACACAGTTAGAGGACAGTCTCATATGTTACCATGGCAAATTTGAAATCTCTAACTCAAACTCTATAGTGCCACCACCAGTTCAAAATTTCACTTATGTTTATGGTAATTTAAACTGTAAGGGCTAGCCCCAAACTTCTTTATACATATATCCTCAGCTTATGCTGATTCAATAGCACTGTACGACGTTACATGATGTCACAAAATTTTCCCACCATTTTGAATTAATCAAAAAAACTACTTTTTCATACTTGTCCTACAGTTTTGATCAGATTTCAACTAAACTTGGTGTGTAGCATCAGGAGACACTCTAAACAAAAAGTTTTCAAAACATTTTTGATAGACCAATCCGTTCTCATACAGCATGTAAAAGAATTTGACAAAAAGCACGCCAAAATGGATCCAAGGCTGTATCTTCGCAATGCTTTGGTGTATTAACACAAAACTTGGTATATGTCATCACAGTCATGACTTGAGTTGACATGTACAATTTTGGCACAGCACCACCTACTGGTCCAGAGATATGAATTCTTTTTTTGCTTATAACTATTAAAGACTTTCATCTAAAATCATGAAATCGGCATGCCAATTGGAATGATACAACATTTTTCTGGGTCAGCCATTTTGAAATTTGTTATAACTTGACATATTTTACGAACGCAAATATGTATCGCTACAAAATTTGGTATGCTTAATCTAGGTCATGTTTTTTCATGTTAAGTTTTAGGCCAGCACCCCCTTGCGGTCAAAAGAGAATAGAAATTATAAAATTGCTCATAGCAGTTAAAAACATTTAAAAACTGTCACGAGAATGACATCAATGGATTCACTGGCCAAATCCTGCGATATCAAATTTTTCATTTTCCACCATACTTCCCGACTGCCATACTGAATTTTATTAAAAATGTACTTTTTCGAACTCCTTCTAAAAATCTGTTCAGATTTGCACAAAATTTGGTTTATAACATGTAGAGACACTTACGGCAAAAAGTTCTGAATCTGAATTTGATCTAAATCTAAACCAACAAAATATGATGTGTTAGCCATTTACAAAATGTTTTCTGAATTTCACTTATGCATCTGAACCAATGTTTTTAAAACTTGTATTCCAAAAAATCTGAATTGGTAAATATGGTAACTAATGCTGCTGTGTGCTTATTTTGCTTAACCTGTTAAGTCTCCATTTATCAGTAACAAGTGGTGATTTAGAGCACCCCAGTGGCTGTTTTTGAAAATACGACATGGTAGACTAAAAAGCTTATAAAAACTTTTTGTGTTATATCATCTTTAAAAAAAGAATAACTTTTTTTAGACGTGTTGCTTTGAAACCACTGTTTTTCTGGATTGTTTTGGGACATCTACAATATAAATTTTTTATAAAACAAAAATATAATTTGTGAATAACATTCACATGGAACTACACTTTTTCCTTTTTGCTTATTTTAATTTTGACAAATTACATATAATATATATATATATATATATATATATATATATATATATATATATATATATATATATATATATATATATATATATAAAATGTATCTATATTACGTCACAAGTGTCTTCTTTCAGAAAACTGTGCACAGAACTAGCACAACTGTGTCTGTAGGCAAATAGTAGCAAAACTTTTGTCTGTAGGCTGCAAACATTTTACTGTGGGCATGTCATTTTCTTGGTTTGGGCTGAAAGTAGGGGGGGTGGCTTAACAGGTTACTTAACAAGTACTCGGAGGCAGGCATGAGCAGGGGATGGGGCATGTGCATCATGGTGACAATATTTTTTTTACTTTATACACCATAACGAAAGTTAATGTTGCTGAAGCTATGAAGAGAAAAAGAGAACTGTTGTATTATTAATACTGTGTGCTTCATCAATGTCCTTGAAATGGAATAAACAGAAGCACTTACTACATGATGTATAAATAACCTTATCACAGTGTGCATCTGTCTGCAGAAAATGCAAGTGAAAAGAAATGGCTACGTAACTTCAAAATTAGACCTGGTGCGAATCTTTACCAAAGCAGCACAGAGAGACGTTTTTTAGGAGGCTTCTTAAACACGCGGCACAGGTGGTATAAACAAAAACATTATTTAGAGTGACCGTGAGTACTCGTGCCCACCCCTAGAGTCTACATGTGCCTGTGCTTTTTGTGATATGCAAGCATATGCAAGTCTCAGGCAAATCTTTCTATTGATGCATAAGGGAAACTCTTGTTTTGCCAGCTTTGCTTCAGTTTAATTCTTCTGGACACTGGAGCTTGTTTCCTGAAGCACTGCACATTTGCTCAAAAACAGAAGCCTTTCAAGGTAACACTCCGCGCTAAAACAAGTTAGCATGCTTAAAATCAATTGTTACTGCATTTTTGGAGAAGAAGATTACAACAGACAGTACATAAATGTTTGTGTGTTACCTGGTGGGTTGAGCAGCTCCCTGATTTGTGGGTCTTTGACCCCATCAGCCCAACGCAGGTCTAAAGAGCGAAGTAAAGGACAGCTTGGAGAGCTCAGTGCTGAAATTGATGTCCAACTACATCCTGATAGCACCAGATCTTTAAGCCCTGTGAGAGATTCATCAAGTGAGTAATAATATATATTGTTCTAAATGGTACAAAATCTACAGTGAGAATATGCACCTGGCAGTCGGTTGATGAGCCAGCTGAGCTGTTTCTTGGAGGTGTTGGCCCAGGACAGGTCCAGTGTGGCAGGCTGTCGTTTGATTATGCCTGTAAGGGCCTGTGGACTTATTGAACGGCATCGACTTAAACTAATCCGCGTCCATAGACGCTTGTCACAGCCCCTGTAACACCACCACACCATCTGAATTAACACACACTTTGTTCCAAAAATTTGTGAGCACTGTAGGCAACTTTATTAGACAGACCTTTTTGGGGGTTATCACAAACCTAAAAAATTTGAGGCAGATGTGTGGTAACTGTGCACTCACCATTTGTACCAACTCTTGCAAACTGCCATACAGATGCACAGCTCCACCCGAGTCAAGTAGCGGAACACAGACACCCACACCTCTCTCTCCCAACCAGGTTCATTCCCTTTGTTTTGCTCAGGAGTGAGACTTGGGGTAGAACTTGGACAGGAGTCAGAAGACTTCTCCCTTTCCGATCGAGGCTTTTTCTCGAATTTCTCACGATTTAGGCGATGAGGAGAATCTTTAAAGTTAGATCGTAAACTCTGCACCAAGTTTTGTTGTTTTGATGTGCTCCTTGTCAAAGTTTGTGGTAAGGAAAGAGCATGCGATTTGCTCAAGTGGGATCTCTCCGCCAGTGAATGAGGACTGTCAGAACAACGGGCACCATTTCGTAGTGGGGGACGCAGCAGTGCTTTGGGGTTTGGTGGAAGGCTTCTAGAGGACAGGTTGGCTTCCAATTTTGGTACAATGGAGCTAGGGTCATGTCTAGCCCTTGAAGGCTGCAAAGTTACAGTGACGCATGACCCCTGGCCTCTGGAGTCATCACTTCGTACCTCAGAAGTGTCGGACTGAGTCGGCTCTCCATCCTCGCTACTGCCCTCGCTCCCTCTGTTGTGATGACCATTACTGTTTTCCTCTTCCCCTGCTTTTCCCCCTTGTCTCTGTGGACGGTTCTCTTTACCAAAACATTGTCCATTCTCCTTCCTCTCCTCTTGTTCATCTTCCACAGAATCATCCACCTCCATCTCTATCCTCTCTTTTAGACCTCCACCTCGACCCCCACCTCTGAGCCGTACTCCTCTTCCACGACACGAGGTTGCGCCTCTGCCGCGTGATGCATTTCTGGTGGGTGCTGGCCTGACCACACCCCTTCTCTCCAGACTCCGCTGACGCAGGAGCTTTGGAGAAAGAGAGACAGACGAGCAGGTCTGAGAGACAGAAATAAAGAGAAAGAAGAGAACAACGCCATAGCCAAGAGCGACAGAAGAGCAGTGATAAGAGCATGATTACAGAGGCACTGCTATAAGGCAAAGCATTACAGGCAGACATTATAGAAAACACTCACCGATTGGAGGATTTTGTTCCTTTCCAATTTTATCTGCAACAGAAAACAATAAACCTCACAAACCTTGGAATATCTAGTGACTAGTTTGAATTGTATCAAAATGTCTCATCAAAATACTCACCCTTTTCCTGAGCTGTAACTCCAGCGCTCCGGCTCTCTTCCTGTTCTGCTGATTTTGGAGCAGGAGTCTCTGAGAAGGGGGTGGATGGCGTCTGGAGCGGGTCAGAGGCAGAGAGGATGGAGAAAGGGGCGGGCGTCCTCTACGCGCTATGCGTAAGCCTGCCACTCCGATCCCCTCTCTATGTGCTCGCTTTGCCGGAGGAGCAGACGAGAGACTTGCGTTGGATTCGCTGCTTTCAGACTCATCCTCACTACTACTGGAAGACTGGAGAACATAAAATTTGTTCATCAGATCATCAGAAAGAACAGCTTATCATCTTTTAAGTATTTTTATAAATTACAGTAACGTTAACATTTTTTAAATTATTTTTTTGTTTAGGTTAATTGTTTTGAAAATTTGTTGAATATTCATCTCGAGTCCTTTCCATCAATTTTTAGTTTGTCATGATTAGGTTATCATATACTAAAGTGAATAGATGTTCCTCCTGAGGTACAGTGACAGTTAACAGGTTAATGATAAATGTAAACTTAAAATGGCTGACAAAAGAGGTGATAAACCAAGTAGACATTTATTCTCAATTTAAGACTGGAAAAAAGCACACCTTGCTTTTCTTGCTCCGGACACATTTTGGACACTCCCAACAACTGGGAAGGTCCTTATTGATAATACCCTCCCCTGGCACCTGCAATATACATATTTTATATTAACATAACAGCACCACAGCTAACTCCAAACTTGCAGGTTGTTAGTTGTACCTTTATACATTCTGGATGAGTAATCTGAGCGCATTCAGAACATTCCAAGAGCGTTTGGATGGACTCAGATTCTTCGGACTCCTGATTGCCTTCCTTGCATATTTCACATACTGCAGTAAGAGGCAGCGCTGGCTAGGAAAGAACGTCAGAGTCAAACACATCACACAGTTTGCACCTCTTTCACTTTATACCCGGTTAAAGAATGAATGGTATTTTTGTGCAAAACAACTAAACGCCTGTGACAGTGCAATTTGTAGTTATATAGAGTAGTCACATATGAGTTCTAAACTAGTAGATTTTTTCCATTCCCACACAACTTCCGTCAACAGTTAGAAATCCTACAATTCAGGTGCATAAATCCTGTTCTTCTAAATCACAAATTAAGAAACTTGTATGCTCAAATGTTTGCTACTCTTGCTGCAGTTAATTAGGTGCAAAAGACATTCACACACCAGCACTGAAAATATAAAGTCACAGACAAAAATTCAGAGACTAATTTCTCAGTAATCTGCCTGAATTACCTCAATTGCATAGCATATATGATAACTTGGAAGATATTAATTGTACTACAGAAAATATTAACTCTGTCTTTTCCGAAACACTAAATACGGTTGCTCCCCGTATTTAGAAAATCAAAGATAAAAGTCCAACACCGTGGTATAAACAGAACACGCATGCACTAAAAAGGGCTGCCTGTAAAATGGAGTGCACCTTTAAGAAAACAAAACTAGAGGTATTCTGCTTAACTTGGAAGGAAAAATTCAGAAAAGCCTTAAAAAAAACTCTAGATCTGCCTACTTTGCATCATTAATAGAAGAAAATCAACACAAAGCAAAACTTTTATTTAACACAGTGGCTAACTTAACAAAAAATAAATCGTCACCATCCTCAGACGCTGGCTATCAACATAGTAGTGATGAATTTCTTTACAAATAAAATTGATAATATTAGAGAAAAAATTATAACTTTGCAACCAGATTCCCAGGACAGACAGCACATTCCAGCCCTCCTACTGACCAACTGTAATTTTTCTCAACCATAGAAAAGGATGAACTGTTTAAGATAATTAAATCATCTAAATCAGCAACATGCGTACTAGATCCAATCCCTACTACCTTATTAAAAGAGGTAGTAGGGATTGCTGCCTGAAATAATAGACCCTATGCTTAGTATTATAAACTCATCTCTAACATTAGGATATGTCCCTAAAGCCTATAAACTGGCCGTTATTGTGCCTACTATTAAAAAAAAACACAACTAGAAACTCCTAGAAACTTAGTTAACTTCAGACCTATATTGAATCTACCTTTCATTTCTAAAGTACTTGAAAAGGTAGTTTCATCACAGCTATGCTCCTACCTCTAAAGGAATGCAATCTGTGAGGAATTCCAGTATGGATTTAGAGCCCATCACAGTATAGAGACTGCTCTGATCAGAGTTACAAATTATTTGCTCTTGTCATCTGATCGTGGCTGCATCTCATTACTTGTATTGTTAGACCTTAGCGCTGCCTTTGACACCATTGATCACAGCATACTTTTAAATAGACTTAAAACTTATGTTGGCATTAATGGAATCGCATTAGAATGGTTTAAACCATATTTATCTGACCGCTTTCAATATGTAACAATGAGAAATCTTATTGATTACAAGTCCAGTATGGAGTACCACAGGGATCTGTTCTAGGACCTCTACTCTTCGCCCTGTACATGTTGCCCTTAGGAGCTATAATTAAGAAACATGGAGTTAATTTTCACTGCTGTGCCGACAATACTCAACTCTATATCTCCTCGAAGCCTCATGAAACAGCAATTTACCAAAATGATGGAATGTATAGTTGACATAAAAACCTGGATGGGTAGCAACTTTCTGTTGTTGAACTCTGACAAAACAGAGGTGTTAATCATTAGACCTAAAGCTGCCACACTTAACCAACAAGAATACTATCTAACTATTCACGGGTTCTCTGCCAAGCCTTCATCGTCAGCTAGGAATCTGGGTGTTTTATTCGACAGTACCCTCTCATTTGAAAGCCATGTTGCCAACACCTGTAAAACCTTTTTTTAATCTCAAAAACATATCTAAACTACATCATATGCTATAGAGTGCAGAAAAGTTAGTTCACGCATTCATGCCATCTAGACTGGATTACTGCAATGCATTATTAGGTGGCTGTCCAGCTAGCCTGTTACAAAAGCTCCAACTAGTTCAAAATGCAGCAGCTAGAGTTCTCACAAGAACAAAAAAGTTTGAAAATATCAGCCCGGTACTGTCAACACTGCACTGGTTACCCATTACGCAACGTATTAACTTTAAGATCTTACTGATTACTTATAAGGCTCTACATGGTTTAGCTCCTCAGTACCTGAGTGAGATCCTAATACATTACAGTCCCTCACGTCCATTATGCTCTCAGGCCTTTTGTTAATACCTAGAATTTCTAAATCAAGTGCTGGTGGCAGATCATTCTCCTATTTAGCACCTAAACCTTGGAATAGTCTTCCTAGTGCTGTGCGGGAGGCAGACAAATTCTCTAACTAAAGACCTAACTAAAGATCTCTTTAACATAGCATACACATAGTCCAACAGTTTATAACACAAATCCCCTAAGGGATTTTTAGGCTGCATTAATTAGGCCAACCAGAACCCGGAAGACTTCCCTAACAATCTGATGTACTTGTTGCATCTAAGGGTGTGATATTTTGCTCTCAGTTTGTTTGTCTCTTATTATTCTGAGGTTGCATCCAGTCCATACCCTGACCTGACGTTGGATCTGTCAGAAGGAGGCGGCAACCCCCAGGAGAACCTGCACTCACTATAACTAATGCTAATGCTAGTTACTACATTAATGATAATGCTAAACAGTATTTATGCTACTTTGACTAATTAACTACTTTTCTGTCTATGTCAGCAGTCTGATGTTATAGCTGCACTCAGTCAACTCAGTCATCCCCTCTAAACAATCCTTTATTGTATAATATTGGCCTTATTAATTACTATCTAGTCTAACATACACACAAACTAACTGTATCACAACTAGCACAAATCTGACCCAATCTTAATTTAGTCAAAATCATCAACCCTAATTAAACTCAGTGCTTGATATCGGCCACATTAGCTGTTAACACATTGTTAAATTTAATCACAACTAATAATCCAGATTAATAATCCAGATCAGACCTACATGGCTTTAGTACATCACTTTAAATCAAATAATTTTTATCAAATTACTGACTGCAGCTGTGACGCGTCAGAGGAGAAATGACACTCCAAGTGAGCCTAGGTTCTACCTTGCCACAGTCGCCGTGTTGGAGTGCTCACTAGGAGACTGCTGATATTAGATATTAAGATATCTTTTATATTTCCCTGCTTGTCATTCTGTTTAATCTACTGTAAAGCTGCTTTGGAACAGTGCTACATTGTTAAAGCACTATACAAATTAGGGATGTCCAGATCCGATCACGTGAACGGAAATCGGGTCCGATCACGTGGTTTCAGACTCGATCGGAATTCACCTCCCGATCAGGACTCGGATATATATTTATAGAAATGACACTCCAAATGAGCCTGGGTTTTGTTTTACGCTGTGCGACCCTACATGTCCGGGAATTTCGCGGATCGCACACGGCAGAGCACATCCAGCAATCGATGGAAAAGATGCTAAACAACTGGGGAATTGACAAGCAACGGAATTTTGCGTTACAACGCGGCATATGAGGAATATGGGGTTGCCGAGTGTGGGCTGTGTTGCCCTTTCCTGTCAACTCTGTATGCATGAGGGCCTGCTGTCTCAGCGCAGTGTGACAGAGACCCTGGCCAACGCAAGGAAGATTGTAGGCCATTTTAAACACTCCCCGTTGGCCTACTCTCAACTAGAAGACATACAGATGGACCTAAATATGGATACCAAGCGCCTACAGCAAGATGTACAGGTGAGATTCCTCTCGTAACATTCTTTAATGTATTTCTATTTTGTTATTATTTCCCATACACTTAATTTAGTAAACAAAAACACACAAATCTAATATATATAAAACTAAAACCTACAAACTGATGCTTCACAAATGTTACAATTCAGCCTGCTTAACATCAGGTCGCTCTCCAATAAAGAATATATTGTCAATTAAATTATTACAGACCACAATTTGGATGCGCTGTGCCTGACAGAAACCTGGCTTAAAACAGACGATTTTATCAGTCTGAATGAATCTACCCCACAAGACTACTACTATAAACATGAGCCTCGTCTGAAGGGTAGAGGTGGCGGTGTTGCTACAATTTATAGAAAACTATTTGGAGTAAATCTTAAATCTAGACAAAAATGTAACTTGGTGCTAAATATGTCACTTACAATCAGTCGCAACAAACATTTGCCCTTCGTCATGGCTACTATTTACAGACCACCATACAGCTTTTCTTAAAGTATTTGCAGATCTTCTGTCAGAACTAGTAGACACTGTAGATAGAGCCTTAATTGTTGGTGACTTTAACATACACATCAATAACCCAAAAGATGCGCTACGTATAGCTTTTATGGATATCCTGGACTCGCTTGGTGTTAGCCAAAAGGTCAAAAGGTCCCACACATAAATTTAATCACACTTTAGACCTAATTCTGTCATTTAGACTAAATATAAATAATATAGAAATATTACCCCAGAGTGATCACTGAGGCAGTGATCACTCTAGGGTAATATTTCTATATTATTTATTATATTTATTATATATATTCTTTAGTCTCATACACTGTACTTCTAGATAGGCCCCCTAGCCCTACACATCGGTTTCGATCAAGCAGAACAATTATTTCTACTACTAAAGATAGTTTTATGAGCAATCTGCCGAATCTGTCTCAAATCCATAATGTAATAAACAACAAAGATCTTGATGCCGTGACAGAAACATTAAACAAAGCTTTTTCAGGTTACTTTAGAAATCGTCGCACCAATTAGATTAAAGAGAATTAAAGAAAGAACGCCAGCACCATGGTACAATAACCACACCTCAGCCCTAAAAAAGGCAGCTAGAAAAATGGAACATAGATGGAGGAATAGAGAACTTAGAGGTATGAAGCGATGCATGGAGAAAGAGCATTCACAAGTACAAACAGACCCTAAAAACCGCCATCCTAGCAAGTTGATCGCAGAAAATCAGTATAATCAGCAATTTATTTTTGACACAGTTGCAAAATTGACTAAAAACAAATCAACAACAGACATAATTGAATAATTTACTGCAATTACAATTAATGAGCTCACAAAAGTAATAAATTAATCAAAATCGTCATCCTGTATATTAGATCCCATCCCCACAAAACTACTAAAAAAAGTTCTTCCTGCAGTATCGGAACCAGTGCTCAATATTTTTCCAGTAGCCTTCGAAATGGCAGTTATTAGGCCACTCATAAAAAAGCCTAATCTTGACCAGGGAGAGCTGACTAACTTTAGACCAATTTCTAATCTCCCCTTTTTATCAAAAGTACTGGAAAAAGTTGTGTCTAGCCAACTCCAGGCATTCCTAGCAAAAAATAGCATTTATGAAAAATTTCAATCACGATTTAGGCCTCACCATAGCATCGGATCGCGGTGAAACCTCTCTTCTTATGTTACTGGACCTCAGTGCAGCTTTTGACACAATAGATCATACAATTCTAATCGATAGACTAGAAAACTTTGTTGGCATTAGTGGTCAAGCCTTAGCTTTGTTTAAGTCTTATTTAACCGACCGCTACCACTTTGTTTGTTTTAATGAGGAAAAATCTTGTTAATCTCAGGTAAAATACGGCGTGCCACAGGGATCAGTTCTTGGTCCTACTGTCTTGCCATTATATATGCTTCCCCTCGGAGATATTATCAAGAAACACAACATTAACTTTCATTGCTATGCTGATGATACCCAGCTTTACATTGCCTCAGAACCCGGCAAAACCCACAGTTTTTCTAGGCTAATAGACTGTATCAACAACATTAGAAAATGGATGGCAAACAACTTCCTACTACTTAACTCCAACAAGACAGAGGTTTTGATTATTGAACCTAATAGCTCCAAACAAGACACGATAGCCCACAACATATTTATAGAAGGTTGCACCATTGTCCCATCTTCCGTCTTCAGTCAAGAATCTAGGTGTGAGAAACTTTGTGAGAAAGCGCTATACAAATAAATTTGAATTGAATACTCAACCGGACCGTGGGCAGCACTGGTCCTGTCAGTCACAGGACCATTGCAAATTCATAATAGAAGAAGAGAAACCCTCCATTTGCAAAACAGCAACACAACAAAGAACAACAACCAAACCTAATGGAGATACACTTCTTAGTTTATTGTTATGTTTTCTATCACTCTTCCACACTCTTCTTCGACAAATGCACACTTTCAATGTGTATTGCCACCTAGTGGACTCAACATTTTATCACACATACCCTGTTGTACGCATCTCGTCTGTGCGGTCTCAAATTGGGCTGCATGTGGACGCAGTGCACGGAGCTTTCTGATGACAAAAATGACGTCATGCAGACGGCGCACATACACGTACGGAGGTAGTACACCTGGGCCTTAGAGTTGCACTTTTTTTAAAAGTTATTTCTTACAAATAATATAGAAGTAGAAGTATATAGAAGAATGCAAAGTTGAAGAAATAGTAGATTTGCAAAAGGTTTTCAAGCCTCATGAAGCAGTGTTTTGAAAGCACCTATGACTACCTCTACAGATGCACAAATCACTTTTGGTCCAAATGTCACATGTTAGACATGTGGTGCAAATGTCAGATATGTGGTGCAAAAGGGAGAGTGCACAAAACATTTGCAAGAGAAAAACAGCATTTGAGACTCATAACAGCAGATTCAAGCCACTGAAGTTATGGACTTATTTGTGAGAAAACAATTCTCACAAATACAAGCGATCAACTCTCACTGCATGAATTCATATACAGATTTGCAGATGTGCCAATTGCGTGTGTGATTTGTCCTGCATTCATATTTTTGATGCAGGTGTGTGAAGGTATTTTACACCTGATTTCCTGCAGCAAGAGTAGCCAAAAAGTTCCTAATTTGTGATTAGCATAAAAGGATTTGTGCACCTGCACTGCAGGATTCAAGAAGTTGAGTTGTGTTCGTGGGAGAGGAAAAAAATCTTTAATTTTACAGCTCTTAACTTTTCTTTGTCTGTGACTTCAAATGTACTAATAAGCATATGTGGCTACTCTCTACATGTACAAATTCACAGTGTCACAACTGTTCAGCTGTTTTCCACAAAAAATACCTACATATTAAAAACACTTACTGCAAGACACTGTCTGAGCACACAGCTCTTTTTGAGCCTGCCTGGTCCTCCAAACTTCCTCATGTCCCTACAGTAGTTACAGTTGCCACACTCAGTACGCAGACAGGATTCGCAGCGTTTGCAGCGCACCCGCCTGCGTCTCAGAGCTGAGATGGAGGAAGACGGCTTCACGGGCCGAGGGACTGGCGGCAGAATGGGAGCTAAACCAGGAGTACAGGGGCGGTACAGCAAAGACAGGGGAGGAGAAGGTGGCTGATACCAAGAGGGCTACAGAGAGAGCACACACATTTTAACTGCAGTTTGTTGATCACATATGCTGGTAAGGATGGTGGCAAGAGAATGTGTACATGTACATACCCTTTTGGGCCATTGGACAATAGGTTTTCCAGTGTAAGACAATTTGGGGTTATCATTGGCATGTTCCTCTAGCAGTTTCTGCGGAAAAAAAGAAAAGAAGAAAACGTAATACTTAACATATTTATCGATACATTTATTGATACATTCTTTTATATTTTTATTTCTTTTGCACTATATCCTTTTGTTTTTTCTTAAAAGCTGCTTTGAAACAGTGCTACATTGTAAAAGTGCTATACAAATAAATTGAACTTGAACTAGCACATTTGACACTGTGTCCTAACCAAACACGATAAAAGGTATCTTTGTTAATAATGTTATGTTAATCAGAGTTTTTCTCCTAACCAGCCGTGACAGCGATATGTGATGTGCAACAGTGGAATCTAATGTAGAAATGGTTTCTAATTTTGTGATGTTGTGGCTGACAGCTCCGCCGATTTCATTTGATGAAAGTTATGCACCTCATCAATATTAATCATCAAACATGGATGAGGAGAGACTGACTGTAGAAATTCAGATAAAAAAATTATAGCAGACTGTCCGATGCGGCATCAGGATGTCATGAGAATACAGGATGTATCTCAGTATGTGCTTGTGCAGACTCTTCAGCTGCTGTGAGAGAGGGTGCCCGAACAGAAAAACCCCCCACTTCTGACAGACTCTGTTCTGTGATTGACTGTCACCTCCCTTTTTCGCATTCAGTGTGGACAGTCAAATTGCTTATCAGTGAAATTATATTGCATCGCTTTTGGTTAGGACCGATGGAGTGCACACAATATTTTTATCATCATATAATGTTTGTGTTTGTACCCGTATGTCACTGAGCAGCGCTGGAGCATTTCTGATCCCAGTCGGGACACATTGCTTGTGTGCTGGCAGCTCCTCCAACTTCTGCAGTAACTGCCAAAGTCCCTCCAACTCAAAGGGGGTCAGGTGAAGTTTTACCCCTGGACGAGAAGGAGTAGGTGCTGCTTCCTCTTCATCATCTTCCTCCTGCTTCACCTCCTCATCCACCTCTTCTTTTTCATTTCTTGAATGACCATTAAATCCTTCTCTCATCACATTCTCCTTCTTCAGCCCTGCAAACCACATAACAAAAATTATAATGTGTTTCTTCATGTAAGGATTCACAGCCATGTGTGAACAGATTGCTGCACTGACCGATGCCCAGTGAGTGCTTTTGGAACTCAGGCGTGAGGTGAGATGTGTTGGTCAGACAGTACAAGTAACGCTCCAGAACGTACCAGCACATCTCAAAGAAGAAAGGGTAACGGAACTTAGAAGGGACCTGCAAAAACAAAGAATCACAGAAATTAGTTAAATGTAATGTTTATATGTAACAATCAAAATTAGGCAAAATATCCAAATGTGTTTGAGTGCATTTATTCACCCGTGTACGGTCCTCAATGTTGTAAATGTTAAGCTGCATTGGAATGTTAAAGCTGTGCAGAAAGTTACCCCCAAACACCAGAGTGTCCATTGGGGTGTACACGGCATGGATCCACCCTAATTGAACAACAAAAAGTTCATGAACAACTGTGGAGAACTTCTTTGTGTAGATGACAACCCAAGAATGTAGGGTAGCAAGTTCAGAGAAAAGTAATTAATAAAAACAACCATCTATTTACCCAATATGTGTGTGCCATGAATATTAGCCATGGGTAAGAGGTACCAGTGTTTCATGATAGAAGCTGGCTACTATTACTATGTGTGTATACCTGAAGGAATCATAAACGTGTAGCCCTGCTTCAGTTCAATTCGTTGGCATTCTGCAACTTTATCACCAAGAAAGATGTCACCCTGTTTCCCCGACAACACCCAGTTCTCATAGAGCTCCAGGTTCTGAGGTGTGGGCGGGATCAGCCAAAACACCTGTCATCATTAGGTGAAACAAGGCCAACAATGAGAGATGATTAGCAAATATCAAAGAGGCAGACTATAACAAAGGTTCACCTGATTAATCCCTCATTACAAAAGGATTTAAGAGGGATAGCCTGATCTTATAGTATTCTACAGCATATATAATTATAGTACCATAATAAATAAAATATAACAAATAAAAACCAATATGCTAAGCTTAAATTTAACAGATTAAAGCTTTAATGACTTAAAGGACAGTTCACCCCAAAAACCTTTTGCTGGTTTCTGTACAGTTGATAGGAAACACAAAGATTCATAATCTTTCATCATCCATGAACTTATTGATAATAAAAATCTGATGTATCTTACACTTGTATATCTTCTTTTATTAATTATTTAAAAGGGTCATGAATGTAAAACGTGATGACACTCGAGATTAAAAACAATAGATCGCTATGAAGCCCTTCACACTGTGGGCGATGATTCATGCCGTGAATTTTTTTCCCGTCGCCCTGCGATGAAATGCGCCATCCAATTAGATTTAAGCTTTAAGTCACGTGCCCGGAGCCTCAGTTGTTGCACAAAAGAGGTACACCGTGGCGCTAAAGCACACTGACTTTTCAAAACCAGTTAACACAGCGTAGAGAAAAAAATGAGTGTTACATCATTAGAAAAAACGGAAAAAACAGAAAGAGCAGCAAAATGCACCAAATCGGCTTTTATTCAAAAGACACAAAAGCTTTAGATGATTAGCAGATTGAATTGAGGCTTTTACATCACATATTTAGCAGCGTATCACTATCGCGGACGTTTATCATCAAAGTTTATTAGTAATGGCAAGTAGCGCCACCTAGTGTGAAAATGTGAATTAGCACATGGCAAGTCATTGTTTCCTGTCTAGTATAAAAGGCAGGCTTTTTGGCGAATCGCATCACGTTTAATATGAAAAACCCTTAAAACATCTGATAAACCTGAATATTGAGGCAAGTACCATGGACATGGCACTAGGTCACAATCCTAGATTCTTGCTGAACCAATATCAGCTTGTTACAGTTGTTGCGTATCACTGTGTCCTGCCCATAGCAAAAAGGGAAAAATGTCCTATTGTACAACTAAACTGTGGTGAAATGTCAGGAAAATAACACCTTGTCCTATTATGCGATTTGAACAACTGGTTAAAACCAATGACTGCTGTAAAGACCTGGTGACAGTCTGGAGAGACTGCTGAGAGGACGAAACAGACACAGCCAGGGCAGGCATGGGTTATCCACTACACTAAATAGTACCATTTAGTGTAGTGGATCCACCAATCTACGGCTATGAAAAATTCAAGAAGAAGAGTCTGAGAGAGTGGGCGCGGAACAAGACTCATGGATGGCAACACGGCAACAGACCTAGGATCCGAAACGACGGAGAACCAGGAGCTCAGCATGGCGGACGTTGGAACAAAAGAACACAAACAGTAAACCCGAAAAGTACTACTAACCTATAAAAACTAAGAACACCATAATTAAAATCAGTTAGAGAGTTTACTGAACTTAAAACTATTGGATTCTCAGAATGATTCACTTGATTTTAATTTTGCATGGCTCATCATTTCTGAGTAGGCACTGCTACTTCAATGATATTTATAAGCGTAGTGAGCGACGTTCATCGACATCATCAACGTTAAGAAGTACAACATGTTTCTGACCGACGCAACCAGAAAAATCTTTCCAACATGGCTGACACTCGTGTGCGACTGGAATCACATGAGGGAAGTTTTTTCGGCTGTTGAGGGAGGTTTGTTCAGGAGGGAAGTTTGTTCGGCTGTTTTTACCAGTAACGTGCAAAGCTCGACAAGCACATCCACAGTTCGTGCACA
Organism: Beaufortia kweichowensis; assembly: GCA_019155185.1. Classification (NCBI taxonomy): domain Eukaryota; kingdom Metazoa; phylum Chordata; class Actinopteri; order Cypriniformes; family Gastromyzontidae; genus Beaufortia; species Beaufortia kweichowensis. The sequence continues at coordinate 13,866,163 of CM032803.1, read as the reverse complement.
TTTTTGAACGCCATTAACATCATTGCCTTATTTATTTCACATTTAGTAGTGTAATGTTAACGTTATATGTCAGTCAGTGGCAGTCGTACTGTTCATAAATGTGTTTTTGTTAAGCGCCCTTATCTGGTAAATGTGATTTTATGCTTGCATATTATTAATAAACTTGCATCTGGCTGTAACTTTCATCCTCGAGCAAGGATCACCTTCATATATACACCTATATTTCATGGCACTTCTCCATTTAAATTCTTTTTATTCAAATTTTATTCATTTTAAGGGCCAATTCTGTGTAAACTGAAAGGCCTGTCTGGTTGGGTATGGTACCATATTAATTGTCCAAATATCCATAATCTCTACTAAATACCACTTTAGTAGATTCAGTCTTAAAATGAAATTTGTATTTATGCTAAGTACTACATTTGTATTCTATATACATTTAATCAGTTTTCTATGATCTGCAGCATAATAAAGTGCTTTTATAAATAAATGTGAATTGAGTTGAATTAGATAGAATTTTCTGTATACTATATAATGAATAATCAGCTGTATAATATTAACCTGTAAAATACATGACTATACACTTAATTGTTAGACAAGTTTACAGTTAAACCCTCTTTATACATTCCAGGTGGAGGAGTCGTGTGAGCCCGACATCACCGATACCCCTGTTGTAGTATCACTGTGAATATTGATATAGTCACAAGTATATATTGTTACAAATAAACATAAGCATTTGAATGTTTATTTATTTATATGTAAATCTACCTCAGTTGCACTTTTAATGCTGTTTTATTTGTATGGTCTTTGGTATTTTATGGTCTGTTTCAAAATTTTATTTAATTTTGGTCATGGCTGTAAGAATTTAGTATAAATTCTTGGCAGTAGTAGCGTTTTTAAGTTATTGTTGTTAACTTTTTACACAAAATAGACATGCCACCAATTCAGCTACCGGAACACCAGATGGACACAAGGACCCCTGAATAGATAGAAGTAGAGAGTGCCGTGAAACGTGCAAGACCAGCATCAGCTCCTGGACCCAACAATTCCATACAGGCTCTGGAATACTCCTGGACTCTTGAGGTGCCTCTGTAGGTTAATACTCAGGGGTCGACGTGGGGGCCTGCGTTTTTTTTGTTAGTAGCAATAAGGACTTAAAATGCTGTCATTTTTTATTGTATACATAAGAGTAATACATCATTTAAATCTGTAGAGGGTCTATTTTTATCTGTGTATATACAATAACAACAAAATATTGTGCTTTTGTAAAATTAAGAAAGTAAACAGTGTGTGTAGGGGTTGAGTTTTTGTCTCCCAGGTGTTCATGATCATTGACACTCCCTCGCATATGGCCTTTACACAACAAAAAGTGTCTTACAAAAGTAAAATCAATACATTGTTTTAGGTGAATAAGTGAGCAGAATGGTTTTCACATATTTATGTAAGCAAACCGTCTAGTCTACAAGATCCAGTAATCAAAAGTCTTGTGAACATATGTTTAGTGTGTGTTTTTGTCCTTATTTTAATGACTTAAAAATTTTTTTACTACCCACGCATGAACACAAGCATGCACATACATGTTACTTGTATATTATTGTAGCACAGTATGTTGTAAAACACCTAAATATAAGCTATTTGATATAAGATCACTATAAGCACCCCGTTACCAGTTATACTGGTAAGTTTTTTCCGGTCAATGTCTATTATTGACAGACTTTCACAGAGTTTACTTGGACCAACAGCATGTTGCAAGTTAACAATAGCCTCTCATCTTAGCTAATGTGATTAAAACCTAGCTTATTTCTCAATAGCTTTTAGCTTATACGCATTATTTATGTGTCACAAGCATGCAAAAAATATGTTCTTTCGCAACGTTACATGGTTATTTTGTGGCAAATGCACCTGTCAGCTAAAGACTAATGTTCAGTCTCTTGTTCAGCTATAGTTCAGTCCCGTCTTTCTGTCATTGCCATTCACTATTATCAATGCACCATTATTAGTCTGCCTGCAGTATGCCGGTATTCATGAACATTTATTACAATGATGAAAGCTTATTGTTTGGCAGAATGAAGTCTGAATGTTTTCCGTATTGCCTATCACTGTGTGAATGATGCAGCCATTTAGGGTGTTTTCACATCTGTAGTTTGGTCATTAGTTTATTTGGTCTGGACCATAGGCCAAAAAATATACATTGTAGCATTTTTTTGTCATTTTGTGAGGAAAACAACACACCGCTTGTCACGGAGAGACAGCTGCGTGGGCTAACTGTATTACTCTAAAGTATATATTACGTATATATTACTTATATATATTACTAGTTTGTATACACCACTTTAGGCAAAATATACAGTTTGAAAATGAATCGCGAATGTGGCTGGCAAGCCGCCATGGAGCTATGTGGCTAAAGTGCAAAAAGTCACACTTTCTTATCACATAATGCATGTCATGTCATGTCATTTTCTTGGTTTAGGCTGAAAGTGGGGGGGGGTGGCCTAACAGGTTAATGTTCTACAACTCAACCGTATAAGTAAGAAAATATGCTGGATAGGTTAACCCAAAGGTGATCGTGTTGGCATTATATCAAATGCAAAAGTAAATGTCAAATTCATTCAGTCTAATAAAATGCATTTAGAACGACCACAAAATTCAAGCTATGGGGCCAGAAAATGTATACATTTGTATGATTTCATATAGTTAATTAATATCACAGAAAAAGTTTTTTTTCTCCAAAAATCAGCATGATTAGAAATGTGTTATTGATTTTATAAAACAGTTTAAAAAACAATGTAATAATATTAATACTAAGACATTTACATTTAAGATATCACACATTGTCTGGTTTTGCTCTATTTCGGCAACAAAAATAATTACAAACAAAGCGCCCACACATTTTGCATCTCCTAACATTGCTCACTTACCATATTAACAGTTTTAATTTGTTTTGGTATTTAGCTATGTTTTCATTTTTTAAATAATCTCAAAAAGTATTCAACATTTTATGTCAGAGCCCTGGTTATTCTTAATTTTGACATTAATTTTAATTTTTACAAGAAATATATATTTCGGTTCAAAATATTGGTTATCAATCTACTTTATCTGTAATAATCGGTATAGGCAGTGAAAAACACATATTGGTCGATTATTAAAACAGCAGACAGTATACTGTATTTCATTCTGTGTCTGTACACTGTTTTGTACAATGCACAGTGCTGTACCTTTAAGACAGCACTTACCTTCCCTCCCCTGAGAACGTGATACCAGACTGATGTGCCACCAAAGTCTATGTGGAAATCTGTAAAGCATCCCTCGACACTCATCAGACAATACCTGAAACCACACACGACTGCTATTAACACGTTTCATAAAGCAAACTGTTTATAGTTCATACTGCCACAAAACACAAGACTCACTTTTGTACTTTAGGGTACTGCATATCTATGATGGCATTGGTGGAGTCTCTCTGACGCTCTTTGAGGTGTCGGGGCCACATGTTATCCACCCAGTCAATCATGTCAACCTAATGCAAACACAATTTAACACACTTAAAAAATTATTTTGCACACAAAAAAATAGAGTCTTTGTGTGTACGTACCGAGGTGGGTCTCTTGACTAGATTCTCTAGTTTTGTATGGCTAAACTCAAGGCTAATGACATTATACAGCTTCTGCCTCTCAGATGGTGGTGTTTCATAGTATCTCCTCCACTGACTCATTGACATCTCAATGCCTTTCTGAGTGGTCACATCCATCACATCAACAACCCTGCGACTACCTATCAAAAAACAAACACAGAGGAGTAAATATAAGCCACAATCATGATCATGAATCAGAAATAAGCCAAAGCGTGATACAGTGCGAGGAAGTAGTAAAACCTACCCACAAACAATTTCACGTCACTGACGCTAAAGTCTGGATCAGGCATTCTATGGATGATATGAAGAGAGTTCCAAGTAAGTTTAATGTAGTTTAATAAAAGAAAAAGGGATAAAATATCATGATAAGAAGATCTGTACTTGATGCCAAGTCCATCTGTTTTCTTAAAGATTATGGGGTCTCGGAGTCCCTCCCGTTGGATGTACTCCATGGTGAAGTCTGCAGAGAACACCACACTTAGATAACTTATGCTAAATATATTAAAGCTGTTGCTTATCATGATTTTTTATGATGCTTTGCAATGCCAGGGTTTCCTGCACTGAAATGTTCTGGCGACCGCCAAAACGAATTTTTGCCTCACCAAAGCTTTTTTGAACGTCATTTATAAGTGATGTAGGTGACTTCTGTGCTTGTGACCTAATGACTCTTTTGAACAGATTCATTTAATGAACACAGTGTTTTCCACAGGATTCTGTATTACTTGTGGCGCTGGATAATGTCACGTAATTAGCATATTTGTGACATCATCACGCCATGTTTGCTTTCAGACAAGCGTTGGCACTTCAGTTTTCTGTTAGGCTTTCTGAACTGTCACATACTGTAATACACATAATAAATAATGGATAATAAAGATCTTCACATTTTTTGTCAGACATGCAACAAGTAAATAGCGAATAAAAAAAGTCGCTAAATATAGTGCTAAAATGGCTAAATTGGCAGTGCTTTGTCTGTGCCTGTGTGTGATGCAGGAGCTTATAGAAGGGGGTGGTGATTATTTGTGGCAGGCTGCTTAGTGTGTGCAGTGGATTTAGTGTGCCTTGGATCCAGCTGTGTGACGAGCGCATTAGTTTTCAACAGAGGTAAAAAATATGGAAATTAAAATTTTATCTTTCTGGCTGAAACGCAATTTACCTGGGCGTGCCGCCCAAGTAAAGCTTATATATGGGACATGCTGGAATGGTTGAAACAACATATTATAATTCCAACAGTGAACTCACTAAACTTGTCTGAATCCATGCATGTTCATTTAGTCATGAATCCATGCATGTTCATTTTTAGCAAAAAGAGCAAGAATGGAGTGACAGGTAATATCTGTGTCAGATAATTTCATATATAATTTAGAAAATGTTTAATGGTAGATTTTTGTTTTTATGTAAAACAGCTAAAAGCACTTTTTTTCTGTTTTTGTGTCGTTTTTTGTATTGATCATGCCAGAGTAACGAGTAACGTAATGAGGTCAAATCAGGGCTTAACATTAAACGTTCCATGTGGTTGTCCTTTGGACAAGGTGTCTTTAAAAAGCTGATAAGTTTACAGTTTAAAAATGACAGATGTAGTACTGTAATCAGATTAATACTTTTTATACAGTATTAAATCCATATTATAAGAAAGTGATATGTAATAAAATAGAAAAGTGTATTGTAAATAACGCATTTTAAATAATGTAATACGAACTTGCAATTGCTATATTTTCATTCCACACACACTTTGGCAACACTTTCCCAACGTGCTGGCATCGTGATACAAACGCTCACGTGTGCCATGTGAAACCGGTGCTGCAGTGTTGTGCGAGTCACCGCAGACACAGGACGCATGTTCGTTTTGCGCTTGTTTACATAGAAAAACACTGGAAAGTTAGCGTAGCAGAATGGAAAACTTTTTTCTTTTTCAAGCGTTAATGTCAAGCCCTGTCAAATGATAACTTTTTTTGCTTTTATTTTGGAATCTCACAGTTTACGAGTAGGGTACTTTTAACCGTGTGTAGAGGATCATGTTCAGTGTTTCCCCTACCATTATATAAGGGGGGCGCCCCGCCACCCTAACGGCTCACCCCACCCCCCTTGAAGGTCAAGTAAATTTGATTTGATTTTCTTTATAGCGCCAGATTACAATTTGTTATTTTATTAAACAAACTAAATAGCCCTTGAGTATTATGTTATTTATCTTATTTCCACGATGGCATGTCTTTGTCTGTGTTTTCGCGTTTACAATTATCCCAATGAGTGCGCCGCAGCCGCCTCACAGGGCTACAACTGAGGATGGCAACACTCGCTCTACTGCGAGTAGCAGCCGGAGTAGCTCTCCTGCTCGAAGTAGGGATGGGTACCGACACCCGATATTAAACTAGCCCCGGTGCTAAATTATGAAAGACCGAAGTATCAATAAGCTCTGACGCTATCGGTTCTGCTTTCGGTACTGGAGAAATTAAGAAAATACATGTCCTGTTTATTAATGCTAAATAAACGTTATCTTGCGCATTTTAACTGTCCAACTGTTTCTAATTTACGATAACAGCCTATTTAGACATTTACCTGCATTTTTATCCATCATGCGCGAAATGTCCCTGTCTGTCCCTGAGTACACTGAGTGCGCGCGCACACACACAACACGAAAGCTCACGCTTAATAGAGTGACTATGGCGGAGAGAAGCAAACGGTCTAAAGTATGTTTACATTTCACTCGAGTGGATGCAGACAATGATCGTTACAACACGTGCAACAAGATTTTAGCTTGTAAGGGCGGAAACACAAGCAATCCGTCAAAACATCTTTCAAAAGTTCATCATGTGCGGACAGAGAATTGCAAAGTTTTCGACTGCCTAGTTTAGTTCATCATCCACCTCCTCAGGTACATATAGCAAATAACAATGACATAAGCATCCTATAAGGTCTCTCTAAATTAGTATTAATTTAATAATTTAATAAATACATCACGTTCAGTTAAATTATGAATAACCTACGTATTTTTTCTGCAGTAAGCTAAATAAATCATAGACATTAAAAATGCCTTTACAGTACTGCATTTACAAATAGATGAATAAGAATAAACTATGCTTATTAAGAAAAGATAAAGTAGAAATGACCTAATAATGAATTTGTAGTGATGAAATACATACACTTAAATTTTGTAGTGTACACTGCAAGTAGTTCCAAACATGTATAAGTTTTAAGTCCAGTTCTTTTGCAGCCTACCTGCCCCAACTGTGATGCTTTAAAGCACTGGACAATCTTTTACAAAAGAAATTGTTTATTTAATTTATTTTGTTTGTATAATATATATTTGCTCAAACATTGCTGTTTGTTAGGCTATAGATAATTATTTTATTTTACATTTAAAAAATAAAGTGTTAATTCTGTTCTCAATTTGTTTTGTTTTTATTAAAAACACAACAAAAGTACCGATAAAGAGTACCGTTAAAATTACCGGATCGATAAGTGGTATCGATAAAAGTAGTAATACCGTTAAAACCTTAACAATACCCATCCCTAGCTCGAAGTGCTGCCCCTGACAAGCATCAAATGTCCAGTCATCACTGAATGACAGGTTTTGATCCAGTTTGGCTGTCAGAGGGGAAATACTCCCCTTGGTTGTACAAGACTGATCTTGGTAAGTAACTAAATACATACATAAATAAATGTGACAGCAGGGTTCTCATCTAAGACATGACATACCAATTACGTACGGCATAACTTATTCATAATATATTGTGGTAATTACATGACGGGTAACTGAAACCTGTAATTTCATTAACAAGTTTATATTAATGAATTACATGCAGCTCACTATTTACATATTTGTGTTTAAAATGTTTTTAGTCAGGACATTGTAAATCTGCTGAATAAATAAGACAAGAGATATTTAATACACTATGCAGGCCGTGATGACGTTCAGAACAGCGTGCGTGTCATTTTCCCCAACCAACCCCCCCCCAAAGCTGTAAACCTAGGGGAAACACTGATGTTCGTCATTTTTGACCCAGGAAAAACCCTGAATGCTGACATCAAGCATTCTGCATCAATGCACAAAAACAAAGAATCGTTTTTTAAATGTAATTAATTATCACATGGCAAAGGCTAATCTTTTTAAAATTAAATATAGTCATTTTATGTATGTATTATTTATGTATCATCCTATGTGAAAAAGTTTTTAGGATTCATTTATTTAATTAATTAATTTCCATATGCCAAATATTAACTAGTGCAGGAACTAAATGGCAAGTTTAACACAGACCTTTTCCATCCATAATTCTGACCAGATTCGAATTGTACTGGTCACTCTGGAGTTTCTCTTCTACATCAAAGGACCTCTTTCCCTCAATCTCGTCATCTGAAATGCCATCATCCTGGTACCGTCGCCGTGTACCTGTCCGCTGAAGATAAAAGACAAGTTGAGCAAACAAGAGACCAGGCAAGCCATAATATACGTATAATATAAATCTATACTATATAAAGCATTTCTGTGGCTTAGTTCCTGAAGGGTTCATCGGATTAAATTTTCACTTTTTTAGCTTTTTATATATTTAAATGTGGTATTGGCGTGTCTGCATGCCAAGAAAACATGAGAATAAAACGTGCACCCAGTTTGTTAATATCTGTCTTAAATTGTATAATCCATAGATATGTTGTGCAATGCAATCGTTTTCTACGTAGGATAGAGGTCATTAAAATACTACCACCTCCAGGCCATATACGGAGTGTACTACATACATGGCTGAAGAACTGCCCCTTCCCATTTTGCAAAAAGAAAAAGGTAGCCAAGCTAGCTAACGAAGGTGTGTTTCAACAAACGTTAAACAACGACTACGTTTACATGTGCACCAATAGTGCGATTATTTTCAATAATCAGAGTAAGGACTTAATCGCAGTAACATGTTTACATGACATGAGTAAACCTTTTTACTAGAGTTTACATGAAAATTTTATTAGTCCGAGCGACTACTTTATTAGTAGTTGCTATAAAACACAAAGAATGCACAAAGAATGATCTCAGATACAGTAGGTGTGTTACTGGCTTTTGTTTTAATATTTTCGCATCAAGTGCAAAACACCTTTATGTGGACGTATTTTATTGTGATCGGTGCCGTGATGAATACAGAAATATAATAGAAAAAACTAGACGCTGTCATCGCATTTGCGCTGTCTCATTGTGATGTTAAGGAGCAGACTGCTGACAGCGAGTTGTATTGAGAGTAAAACTTCAGACTGTAAAGTTTACTATGAATTTTGTGCATAAGGTGCGCGACAGAAGCACACGCGCGTCTAGGCCAGAGCGGTATACATGCGATTAAGGAGTTTACGTGCCTGCTTACTGCAATTAAAATCGCCATATGCCACATACAGTATCTCACAAAAGTGAGTACACCCCTCACATTTTTGTAAATATTTTATTATATCTTTTCATGTGACAAGACTAAAGAAATGACACTTGCTACAATGTAAAGTAGTGAGTGTACAGCTTGTATAACAGTGTAAATTTGCTGTCCCCTCAAAATAAGAACACACAGCCATTAATGCCTTAACCGCTGGCCAAAAAAGGAAGTACACCTCTAAGTGAAAGTGTCCAAATTGGGCCCAATTAGCCATTTTCTCTCCCCGGTGTCATGTGACTTAGTGTCACAAGGTCTCAGGTGTCAATGTGGAGCAGGTGTATTAAATTTGGTGTTATCACTCTCACTCTCTCATACTGATCACTGGAAGTTTAACATTGCACTTCATGGCAAAGAACTCTCCAAGACCCTAAAACTGAGCTGAGCACGGTTGCCAAGACCATACAGCGGTTTAACAGGACAGGTTCCATTTAGAACAGGCCTCGCTATGGTCGACCAAAGAAGTTGAGTGCACTGCATTGTCATATCCAGAGGTTGTGTTTGGGAAACAGACGTATGAGTGCTGCCAGCATTGCTGCAGAGGTTGAAGGGGTGGAGGGTCAGCCTGTCAGTGCTCAGACCATACGCCGCACACTGCACAAATTAGTCTGTATGTCTGTCATCCCAGAAGGAAGCCTCTTTTAAAGATGATACACAAGAAAGCACGCAAACAGTTTGCTGAAGACAAGCAGATTAAGGGCATGGATAACTGGAACCATGTCATGAGGTCTGATGAGACCAAGATAAACTTATTTGGTTCAGATGGTGTTAAGCATGTGTGGCAGCAACCATGTGAGGAGTACAAAGACAAGTGTGTCTTGCCTACAGTCAAGCATGGTGTTGGGAGTGTCATGGTCTGGGGCTGCATGAGTGCTGCCAGCACTGGGGAGCTATACAGGGAGTGCAGAATTATTAGGCAAATGAGTATTTTGACCACATCATCCTCGTTATGCATGTTGTCTTACTCCAAGCTGTATAGGCTGGAAAGCCTACTACCAATTAAGCATATTAGGTGATGTGCATCTCTGTAATGAGAAGGGGTGTGGTCTAATGACATCAACAACCCTATATCAGGTGTGCATAATTATTAGGCAACTTCCTTTCCTTTGGCAAAATGGGTCAAAAGAAGGACTTGACAGGCTCAGAAAAGTCAAAAATAGTGAGATATATTGCAGAGGGATGCAGCAGTCTTAAAATAGCCAAGCTTCTGAAGCGTGATCATCGAACAATCAAGCGTTTCATTCAAAATAGTCAACAGGGTCGCAAGAAGCGTGTGGAAAAACCAAGGCGCAAAATAACTGCCCGTGAACTGAGAAAAGTCAAGCGTGCAGCTGCCAAGATGCCACTTGCCACCAGTTTGGCCATATTTCAGAGCTGCAACATCACTGGAGTGCCCAAAAGCACAAGGTGTGCAATACTCAGAGACATCGCCAAGGTAAGAAAGCAGAAAAAGTCGACCACCACTGAACAAGACACACAAGCTGAAACGTCCAAGACTGGGCCAAGAAATATCTCAAGACTGATTTTTCTAAGGTTTTATGGACTGATGAAATGAGAGTGAGTCTTGATGGGCCAGATGGATGGGCCCGTGGCTGGATTGGTAAAGGGCAGAGAGCTCCAGTCTGACTCAGGCGCCAGCAAGGTGGAGGTGGAGTACTGGTTTGGGCTGGTATCATCAAAGATGAGCTTGTGGGGCCTTTTCGGGTTGAGGATGGAGTCAAGCTCAACTCCCAGTCCTACTGCCAGTTTCTGGAAGACACCTTCTTCAAGCAGTGGTACAGGAAGAAGTCTGTATCCTTCAAGAAAAACATGATTTTCATGCAGGACAATGCTCCATCACACGCGTCCAAGTACTGCACAGCGTGGCTGGCAAGAAAGGGTATAAAAGAAGAAAATCTAATGATATGGCCTCCTTGTTCACCTGATCTGAACCCCATTGAGAACCTGTGGTCCATCATCAAATGTGCGATTTACAAGGAGGGAAAACAGTACACCTCTCTGAACAGTGTCTGGGAGGCTGTGGTTGCTGCTGCACGCAATGTTGATGGTGAACAGATCAAAACACTGACAGAATCCATGGATGGCAGGCTTTTGAGTGTCCTTGCAAAGAAAGGTTATATTGGTCACTGATTTGTTTTTGTTTGGTTTTTGAATGTCAGAAATGTATATTTGTGAATGTTGAGATGTTATATTGGTTTCACTGGTAAAAATAAATAATTGAAATGGGTATAAATTTGTTTTTTGTTAAGTTGCCTAATAATTATGCACACCTGATATAGGGTGTTGATGTCATTAGACCACACCCCTTCTCATTACAGAGATGCACATCACCTAATATGCTTAATTGGTAGTAGGCTTTCCAGCCTATACAGTAAGACAACATGCATAACGAGGATGATGTGGTCAAAATACTCATTTGCCTAATAATTCTGCACTCCCTGTAGTTCATTGGGGGAACCATGAATGCCAACATGTACTCACCCCCTCCCTTCGAAGACTGGGCCGCAGGGCAGTATTCCAACATGATAACTACCCCAAACACATCTCCAAGACGACCATTGCCTTTCTAAAAAAGCTAAGGGTAAAGGTGATGGACTGGCCAAGCATGTCTCCAGACCTAAACCCTATTAAGCATCTGTGGGGCATCCTCAGACAGAAGGTGGAGAAGCGCAATAATGGTGGCCACATAAAATATTGACACTTTGGGCCCAATTTGGACATTTTCACTTAGGAGTGTACTCACTTTTGTGGCCAGCGGTTTAGACAATAATGGCTGTGTTGAGTTATTTTAAGTGGACAGTAAAGGCTTTGCTTTCAATCTAGAAGCAAGTTTGTATTACTTTTGTTTGTCGGTTTATTTTGGTTAATGAGGAAGTAAGTTAGTGTATAGTTGGCTTTAGTGTGGAGTTTGGCTGTATGTATGTTAATATGTGAGTTAATATGTTAATATGTGAGTGGAGCTGTTGTTGACAGGGCAAAAAGGATGTTGTTTACACAGCTATTGAGTGTTTTTATCACTGAACTGGGAAGGTAGTTTCCTAAATGAAGTTCCTAAAGTTTCCTGGGTCAGTCTAAAATTTTAACCTAAAACTTTATTTTTGTAACTTTGCAGAGATATGAGTGCATGGCATAACATGAACATGGTAACATCCATAAAGTGATTCATTCTAATCACTAAATCTATTCTAATTCTAATCAATGCACAATTGGTCAAAGATTTGGCATTATATCATAATAAACCTGTTAAACACACTATTGCTGGGACAAACGTACAAATTAAATGTTACATAAAGGTATACTGCATTATGAGTTATAGCATGGGGATGTAAAGTAAATATGAAAAGCCAGCCTATTTTACTGCTGTTGTGGCACAACCTGTCTGATATCAGTGTGTAAATACACATAAATTAAGTTTTACAGACAAACGTCTAAAAGGTGTGTTCACTGTAATACTAACAATTCAATCAGGTAAGATGTCAAACTATCAGGGTATGATGTAATTACAGTCCCAGAATTTTTTTTATTATGTAAAAGATAAACTTACCAGGCGTTTGCTATAGCGGGAACTTTCCCCCTCCATTCCTAGAAGGTGAAGAGATAAAATAGTATAGTCTTGTAATCACGGTCATCAGGTGCAGCCAGTATAACTGCACTAAAAAAAAAAATCTATAAATAATCTATAAAAGGATTTGCTAAATGAGACACAACTTAAGTTTGGCTTTTAACTAATTATGGCCAAAAATTATATCAAGCCTAACCCTAATCTATACAAGGAAACAGACAATACAGTAACACTAAAACTAAAAGATATTTAACATCATAAAATCCTATAATTCTAGTACAATGTCATTGAGGTGTGACACAAGTTTAAAAACACAAACTTCGTCTCAAACACTAGGGATCCAACCAGATAGCATTTATATAGTTGAACAATTCCATGAACAAGTCAACCTTACTACACAAAAAAATAGGGTTGTCCCCAATTAAAGATTTTTCTAGTCGACTAGTAGTCCTTCATTTAAGCAATAAGTCGAATAATCGCACATTTATGATATTAATGTAATTAATGCACATAAAAGACATCATTATGACCTGGAGCCCGCGTGTATTTCCTTTCTAATACCTGTTGCAGCCATTAAAAGTTTTTAATTGCACAATAGCTATATTTCATTTTTTATATTTCATTAATTGTTTAATTTAAATGTTTGGAGTATTTGGTTTGTGGCTTGAGCGCAGATAAATTTGGATGCTCTTTAAAATCCTCCTTTTGCATCAGCTGTCACCGTAAAAAAAACAACCTTCAGATACTTTACATGCAGCACAAAGTGTATTACCACGCACTAAACAACTTCAAATATTTGATTTATTGGTCTTTATGCTGCGCTGCGCACTTTGACGCTATGCTGTTTACTATTGCTTTTCCCCATATTATATTGAATTTATATTATATTTGTGTTTAGACTTATGTAGAGACTTGGCCGGGCCAAATGTTGGATTTCTTTAAGGGATCATAAAGTTAGACAACAAACAACAAATTCCTAGGGGGGGGGGGGAGTCAACACCAGAACCTGGGTTAGTCTGGGTTAAGTGATGACCTGCCGGTTGTTACTTAACTCAGGAGGACAGTGGGCCTTCCCCAGAGAGGGTGACCCCCAGCTCAACTCCCTGAGATTCTAAAGGCCCCCCTGGAGATTCGCAGAGAGGACTAGAGAAGTACATTCCATACACGTCAAAGAGATTCTCTAGAATGAGCAAGAATAAACTGTCCATTTTGTGTATATATATACCTGTATATATATGTGTGTGTATTCCTCTGTTATCCCTTAATGCCCTACCATAGTTAGTGCATGTATTTCATTACTGTTGAAGTTTAACTGTTATTTCATGGCAGATGAATGAATAACTATTGTTCTTACTTCACTTCTCTCTCGTGTGTGGTATCAAAATGATCCACTAATTATTTCCTAAATAATGATGCACAGTACATAGTCATGGCGTGCATCATACTCAATTTACAATAAGTTTATGTGTTTGGTGCAAACAGGACATAAACCGTACCTGTGTAAATCATTTGTCACAAAGAAGGACAAAGAAATTTCTCCCGCACAACCACCGCCCTTTTGCCATTGGTCAAAAGACCTGACAGGGGCGTGACAGCTGTGCCTTTAAGACCACCATGCATCGGACAACTCTTTGCTCAGAAACTTGCAATCTATTCCAAACTTTGTGGGACCTGCCCTTTCTTCAGGACAGTTTTCCGGCAATCTTACTTCGGCAGACTTCGACACTTCTCGCGAAACTTCGGCTCTCGAACGGGACTTCGCGAATCCACGGGACACTCTCTCTCTTTCTCTCCGCACCAGGATTCTTGCCGTACGCGCTAACTAACTGTTCAATGCAAGTATCACAATTCAACAGCGCAACTGCCACTTGGCTACCAAGGTGAACTTTTGTAGAGAAAACCCGGTGGTTTGTGTTCTGCTGATTTAATGTGCCACTCTTTACCCTTTTATCTGATTTTTCTATGCTTTCTCTTGTATGCGTGTGAATGTGTATGTGTTTTATGTTAGTTAATCAATATCGTATTTCAGTAGCTTAGTCAATAAATATTCATTTGTATTCACTCATGATTGTCTCTGCTTAATGCTCATAACACATCCCTTAAACTGTGCAATACCGTTACCAGCTCTGTATGTATTACTGTATTGGGCATGGACCGTTGTTAATCAAGGCCAGAAGAATAATGCGTTTATTGCACCAGGTAATGCTACAAAATACATATAGTTAATAATCTTTATCTGTAAGTATTTCCATTTGAGCCACAAGTAATTATAACCTGAAACTAAACCGTGTTTTAAATAACACCGTCTTAGTTTCACTATAACTAGTGGAGATGCTGGGGAATGTTTAAATAACACCATCCTCACAGAATCACTACACTTATATTAAACAAACGCACACACCCACACACATATAAAATTTTGTTGCAATAAAAATATAGACATCAGATTTGAAGTGTGTCCGTTTTTTATTAGTATTTGCTGATTTTGTTTCATTTTCTCAATGCTGATAAATTAATTGTAGGTCTACTTAGAACATTAAATTTTTTTCTTGTGAGCTGTGTTTTGACCTGAAACAACAGAAAACTAAGACGTATGGGTTTTTACGTATAATTTTTACAATGAGATGACTTTTTTAATTTCTTGTACATTAAATTACATTAGCGATGACTCCGCAAACCTAATCTATATACACAGCTTTCATGATTCCTTATGAAAAAAAAATGTCTCAACTATTGAAATTCTAAGCAACTGTAGACTACACAAGTACTCCACACACATCCACAAACGGTTAAGAAATGTTAAATTTATGGTGCTTTAAATGCCAAAAAATGCTGATTCCCTGTTCATACATCTATGAAATCCACCAGCAGACCGTTTCTAATGTCGCCTCACTTCCAGGTCACTGACCTGTCGATCAAACTCACACTAGCCAATAAGGGTAAAGCGCCATTAAATCCCGCCCACATGAAATGTTTGTGCCAGAAGTGCGAACGTAAACTTGGAGTGTAAACGAAAACTTTGGAAGCCAAATATCTGACAGAGCATTTGTAAAGGATGATTTGCAAACAAGAATTTTAGAAAACAATATCAAAGCAAACAGTTTGCTTGAAAACCATACAGTTTGTATAGAACCCAAGACGTGAACCTCAGCGCAACCGCCATTATGAAGTGAAAATGCAAACTGGAAAAACTGCAATCCATCACATATACCAAATATACTTACACATATAAACATATACTTGCACATTGACATGAAGTGACATGGAAACAGAACGTTCCATTGCACGTTCCATTGCAACTAACCAACCAAACGTTTTGGGTACATATATATATATGTGATGGATTGCTGTTGTCAAGTTAAGGCAAACGTTGTGTGTTGCATCATATTTGATGTATTCGCTCCTTTAGCAGCAACTTTTACTTTTTTATACAGCAACTTTTAGGCTTTTCTTTTGGCGTTTTTCCACTGCATAGTACGGTACAGTACGGATCGGTACGGCATGGCTCGGTTGTTTTTCCACTGCATTTTAGTATCGCTCTGAAGTGGGTGGGATTATAGACTTTATAGAGTTATTGTTGCGCCGCCTCTACTGCCATAAATACGATACAAACACACACAGCATAGTAGCAATTGATGATATACATGCTGGCAATCAATGCCAAAAAGTGGAAAAGCACCATCTGGTAGAAATAGAGCTTCGCTGTTTTCTGCCATGGTTAATCTAGTGTGTTGTAGCCTCAGTGTATTGGATAAGCACGACACTTAAAGCTGGTGCACCGCTGGTGTAACTTTGTTTTAATTTTGTGCAAGTTGAAACAGTTCTGTTCCGTGCATCAGAAACGCACAGTTTAACGGAGCCTTTACGATTAATTTACAGTGACATTACCGGTATTATGTTAGTAAAGGGAGACAGCCGGCGAGCCACATCATTTCGTCAAAAAGCCATGAGTGGCTCGCAAGCCATAGGTTCCTGACCATTGCTGTAGATAATTGTTGCTCCTCTTTGCCCTGGCTTTCTGAAACACGCTGTGTGAAAAGCATTCTGAAAAGCGTGGTGTGCTCTGATTGGCCAGCAATCCATTGTGATTGGCCAGAATACCTCTAATGTTACGTGACTTACCATAATACCTCTAGTGTGTGACGGAAATGTTACGTGCCCTACCATATTTTAAAAAAAAAAGTGTCTACACGAAATGCCGGCGAGACTAAAAGCTACACCTTCTTTCTTCACGTTTACATTGGGTGGTGAGAAAACTGCCCCCCAGACTGATGTAGAAATGTGGGGGCGTGTCTGAATGAGGCGTTTAAGGAAGGATGAGCTTTGTTACTCTGCAGATCTTATACATGCACAAACAGCTACATAACACACTAAAGAGAAAGGAAAATAAGAAATCGCATCATATGAATGATTAAAGCATGACTAAGCATGATTTTTCATAGTCAAGTAAAGTGCCGTTTTTAAATTGTTACATCCATTACAGACCATATTCCCCATGAATAAGCACATGAAAATTTAAATATAACTAGATGAAGTAAAAGTTTGAGACCAAACTTTTGGCGTTTTTCCACTGCATAGTATGGTACAGTACGGATCAGTACGACATGGCTTGGCTCGGTTGTTTTTCCACTGCATTTTAGTACCGCTTCGAAGTGGGTGGGATTATAGACTTGTAGTTTTTGTTGCGCCACCTCTACTGCCATGACCAAATATGATACAAACAAACACACACAGCACAGTAGCAATTGAGGATATAGATGCTGGCAATGAATGCCAAAAAGAACCGAGTGCACAACTATTAATTACTAACTAATGCTCGTGCACAGGTAAATTACTTCCGCGAGAGGATAACGGAACATACTAGGAAAGGATTAAACTCTTGCGCTTGCATATTGTGTATAATACTAAGTAAATGAATTGAAAACATAACCAATGACATTTGATATTACAAATAAATAAATAGTTATGCCTGCGAGGGCTTGTAATGAATGCGCGAGTGTTTTAAAACGAGCTCACAGCCTCTCCTTTTCTCTCATGTAGATCTGTTATGCCCTCACGGATTAATTTACCTGCACGCATGCATTAGTTTTGGGCTCAATTCTTTTTGGCATTGATTTGCAGGCATAATCGATGAAATAGTGTTTCAAAAGTCGCACAAACCAATGATACTGAGGTCACGGTGACTGTTGCTGACTATTTTGTAATTTAAATTAAGCGGGGTTTGTGTGTCGTGTTGCAAATCCAATGACACAGGCAGGGACGTCTCTCTCTAACAACAATCAGTGATCTACAGTGTTTACACGTTTTAGTATCAGTACGATACGCTTGGAACCACAGCCGAGGTGGTACCAAAAAAGTAACTGGTATTAGGTACGGTACGCAGGTACGGTACGCAGTGGAAAGACCCCGAAAGTGAGCCGTACCGTACAGTACCATGCAGTGGAAATGCGCCATTTATGTTGGCTTAAGAAAGCCTAGACAGAGAGTCAGTAAGACAGAGTCAAAACCACTGACGACAGTAAGAGACAGAAAAGAGAGAAAGTAAGATATAGAGAAGAGAAGAGAGAGAGAGAGAGAGAAGAGAGAGAAGAGAGAGAAGAGAGAGAGAGAGAGAGAGAGAGAGAGAGAGAGAGAGAGAGAGAGAGAGAGAGAGAGAGAGAGAGAGAGACTAGTCTGAAGGTCTGTGCAAAGTTTGGTGGATGTAGCTTGAAAGTTCTAGGAGGAGTTAAGGCTTTTTCACATTGAACACAGAGAGCCTGTGCTTCACACTGGACACGAACAATGACTTGCCTTGTGCTAATTCACATTTGCACACAAGGTGGCGCTACTCACCATTACTAATTACTAATTGATGATGAACGTTCCCGATAGTGATACGCTATTAAATATGTGATGTAAAAGCCTCTATTCAATCTGCTAATCATGTAAAGCGTTCTTGTCTTTTGAATAAAAGCCGCTTTGGTGTATTTTGCAGTTGTTTCTCTAATGCTCTAACACTCATTCTTTCTCTATGCTGTGTAAACCGGTTTTGAAAACAGTCTGCGCTTCAGCGCCACCATGTAGCTCTTTTGTGCAACAACTGCGGCTCCAGGCACATGACAAAGCTTAAATCTAATTGGATGGCGTGTTTCATCGCCGGGGGACAGGAAAAAAAATTATAATTTCGACACACGAGTCGAAAAAAACCTCGCTTTCACACGAGCAAATCACGAAGGGCTTTATAGGGATCTATAGTTTTTAATCCTGAGTGTCAATGCGTCTCACATTTGCATCACTTTATCGGTTGCTAGGGTACTCAGTTTAGTTGATAGGGAGAGATTTGGCATCCATTAGGGACTATACTCCAAGGCACAAATGAAATGAGCTCACCCCCATGTCTCACATGCGAGTGGCACGGGCAGCCTCTCAGTGAGACGCGACTGACAGGATGATGACGGGTGAAAACTTTTGTTATTTTTCTTTTCTTCCATCCCTTTGTCTTTGTTTTGCTGTATTTTCATTAAAAATAATCTGAAGAACTTTAAATTTATTATGTTAAAAGCAGGTACATTTTATACATCTTTTTTCTCTTTTTGTAAATAAAGACTCTTCTTCTGTTTGTCATTGTGCTATTTTATTGACGTTAAAATAATAAAACAACTAACTAAGCATTCGTTTTAAAGTAAAAGGGAAAAATCTGACAATCTCTCATTTCATTTATGTTACAAGGTAGCTAGTAAACCATCTGATTCATTTTGTTAATGAAAGTTAGTTTAATATAAGCAAGTTTTTATTTTACTATTGTATTGTTGTTGAGTTTTTCATTAAAATATTATTGAACAAACATTTTAAGCATTTGTTTTGTTCATAAAAAATGAACGTTGTTAAGATTAAAATAAGTGCTACAGTCAGGGACACATTCATCACTGACAGAAAAAGTTGGAGCTGCAGGATTCTGGCTAAATTGAGAATCACGTTTTTTTTTGTTTCAAATAGAGATCACGATTCTCCTACGATTCTGAACAGCAACTATAAGTAAATTCAC
Source organism: Beaufortia kweichowensis (assembly GCA_019155185.1). Lineage (NCBI taxonomy): Eukaryota > Metazoa > Chordata > Actinopteri > Cypriniformes > Gastromyzontidae > Beaufortia > Beaufortia kweichowensis. Next base: position 13,846,562 of record CM032803.1, on the reverse strand, counting down.
TAAATATCAATTGCTGCAGTATATTTAAAATGTTTCATTTTAATGATTTCTAAATCCGTTTTAATGATTTTTTTATTACTCACTAATAAATATTTCACTTGATCAATTACTGGATGAATCAGCATTAAATGATTGATTCATGAAAAATAATTTTTTTGAGTCGTTGTTCCCACCTAGTGGCGAAACAATATAATCGATAAATGCATTATTTGAAGCGCCAATTTACGTTCAAAATGTGATGTGCTCTGATTTGATCACGTAGACATTAGTGTTTATATCCGAAATTTTATCCCAGTACTTCTGATCATTTGAATATTTCTAACCAGGGTCATAATAAGACCTCAATTAGGACTGTTCATACAGAATGCGTTTTTCAAAGGCACTGCATTATTTATCATAGGTTTTTGTTAACACACATACAGTACACACGTGTTTGTCCGTTGCACTCGCGTTTTGGGGCGTTAATGCTCCGAAATAACCCTTACACAAAAAGAATTATGAAAAAGTAGCGTAGTAAAATGGAAAACAAGTTTTATAGGCTACTGCTTTCTCTGCTTCAGGGGCCAATGAAAAATCGTTGAAATTGATTAATGAGATCGTATGGGGGTTTGAATCGAGATGGCGATCCTTTAACGATTAATCGTGCAGCTCTAGAAAAAGTATTACTATATAAATGAATAAAATGTAGCCAAGTTTTTTTGTGGCTCCTGTCCAAGTCATAAATTTAAGTGGAGCAGATTATGGACAATTAACTTGAATTACTGTACATCGCTGAAGACATAACATAAAAAATAATTTAGCCTCATACACTACCAAACTAGCTGAAAGAACAATTGCTAAAAATAGAACAAAGACTTGAGAGGTGACTTGAGCTGTTTTGTTTTAGACTTTATGACGGTTGAATGCCCAGTGTTCCCACAGTATGCACATAGAATGCCCGCTGGAAAAGCCCAAACCCTGATTCACTTATTATTTGCGGTGAGTGAATTTTAATAAAGTAATTCCTAAATATTAAGTGTATATAATGTACCTCCATACATCTTTACATATTTTTGTTACTGTTTTGGTCACATTTAGATTTGTCAAGATCTTCAGGTTTGATGATCATCTGGAAAAAGTTCTGTTACATCCGTGTCATGCAAGTAAATGTTATATTTTATATTATGTTTATCAAAATAATTTTTTTATTTAAATAAATTTAAATTTAAATTTAAATAAATGACTTCTTTAAGTATATTAAAATCAGATGGGCTTGGACATATTGTCTTACAATAATTTTGAGGAGTTTTTTTCAGTTTTTTTCTGTGTTATTTGTGTGTTTAATATAAAGCTGCAATGCAATGTTAGGAATTAATAAATACTTAAACATATATTTTTCGGTTCATTTTTACCTAAAAGGAGAACATATGGATGTGAAAACGCATACATTATGTAAATGTGTCAATGAAACTTCAAAAGCCTCAAAAACATTAAGAATACACTTAGAATCTGAAGTTGACGTTTTTAGGAGAGTAAATGCTATCAAGGTAATATAATTTTGTATTACAAATAGCAATAGATCAATAGCAATCTGCAAGAACCACTAATAAGTTTAATTGGCTTTCTGAAGCCAACATAATAACTATTTTATGTTCTTTTTAGAGTCATTTCTTCTATATTTGTTGGTTATTATTGCTTTTGGTTTGTGTATTTTAATTAACAGAAATCCAACAAGTATGTTACCGCTCAAAAACGTGCGTTTTTATTTGTGGCACATCCACAGTGCTTGTACATTTTCTTTTTTCTTTTTAAAAAAGATAACCCGTGCACATTCCGACATTTTTTCTGATGCCTATACTTATTAACAGCAGTTTAGTAGAAGATAAACAGATGGTTTAAAATATTGGTAATAAAGTAAAATTTCTTAATGAAGGTATTTAAGTTTTGACTGGAAAAGTCCTATTCATAACGCTGGAATTGCGCAGTCTTAATTGTAGGTGAGATAGGCACCCACCAAGTTTTGAGACAATCATTAAAACCAGCATTAAGATTATATATCATTACAATGCCTATTTAAATGCTCTTAACTTCCAATTCCCGAGACGTCAAATCATAAATAAACTAAGCGTTAAAAACACCAACAGTCAAAGACCTTGCAACATGACAAGTACTATTCATACAAAAATAGTAAACTGTAAACAGCGGTGTTACTGACACATCTATTGCCGTTCTACCCCTCCTTTGGTCTGATGCTGCTAGCCTGAACGAACCCTACACTACTTTTTTCCGAGCATCAAGAATGTTAAACAAATGTAACTTAAACATAGGCTTATTTTAATCACACAGCACCGGTTTTTATTGCCTTGTTCATGTAAATTCATTTGTTGGGAAAAAAGCACCAAAATCGAGACCCTGATACGCGAAGGTAACCAGCTAATCCACTAGCATTTCCATTGACAACGCGCGCTAGCCTGCTAGAAACAAAACAAAAAAGATCTTTAAACAATACCTAGCCTTCAACTTTGGCTTGTGTCGTGTCGCTGTATGGAAATTGGCTTAGGAATTCCCGTTCAGCTGCAAATACATCCTGTGTAACGGTGTCGCTCTTTACTTGATATTCTTATTTTTGTACGACAAAGTTAAATCTATCCACTTTCATCCGCCATTTTCAGATTGTCATGATACACACACACCACTACTTCTACGACACGCCCCGGAATCTAACAGCCAATAGCGCGCAGAAATGCAAATATTCTAAGCAGAGATCAAAGTGATGCCATTCAGAAGGGATTTTTCATTGTCCACGCCTCTTGATCGTTTATTATGATACAGGAGCCAATAAAAGTTCGGATGATTGCTAATAACAGGCAGTTTATTGGTTGCGAAGTAAAAATCTAACAACCAGAACCATAGAGAAACAGAGGCCGTTTCTCAATTCTAGTGCGAACTCTCCAGGACGGAAGGATGCAAGTCCGGTGGAACAGCCAGAGTGATGCGTCACGCAGCTGCGGTAGCAAATAAGGGCTCATTTAATCTTTTAAAATATAAAGTAATATAAACTAATATGATATTAAACACTGCTTTCTGACGCTTTTAAAAAAATATGGTGTGCTCTGATTATCCAATATAATATGTATGTAATAAAACGAAATATGATATAAAACGCAACACTTTAATATAAATTATAAACCATTTTTACAATCGGAAATATATAAGCTAATAATTCAGTCAAAAGTACAATTAGGACAGCGATCCAATAAGTTAAATAAAAATATAATATTATACAACCCAGCAAACAGAGGACGTTCTACGACGTCGCCAGTTCGTCTTCATTTGGTCAACATGACAAAACTTTGTGACGACGTTCTGAGAACGTTTTAGCAACGTTTTTTTAGAATTTGTTTAGCATTTTGGATAACGTATTTTCTGAACTTAAGTCTTGCTATGGGCTCGTTATTGTAAGCTAGCTGTATTAAATCACAGCTCTTTAGTTTATATTCATCGAAGAAGCTGCCTAGAGTAAACACGAGGATGAATAAGCACTGCAAAATGATTAAAACAACACTGTACATAAGAATGGGCACATTATTTAGGTTCTAGAGAGTAACTGTTAAGTGCGTGGTAGGAGTGAAAGCAGTGTGGTGGATAGCAGGGTGAATGTTTTTGACTGGCCTAGGTGTTATTGATATTCTATTCTAAAAATATATGTTTACATTTCCAAACATTCCTTTTTCAATGATTTGTAATAAGGTCATTCTGTGTCAACGTAACCAGAGGTCCCTGGCTTAATTTTTTATATATATATTTTGTCAGAATCAAGACAAACATAAATAGTGGTAAAAGCCAAAGTAATAGAGTAGCCAGAGTAATCCTCTAGTTTGTAGAGAGTGGTCAAAATGACAATTTTATTCTTAAATTTGGGGCCATTTTAAAGAGCCTGAAAAATGACTTACAGATTTTCACAGAGATGAAAATGGTAAAACATGGTAAAAAGAGAAGTGATGTTTTATTAACAAATTTCGGGAGGAGCTTGTGCAGATAATCAACGTGGCTGGTGCATAATCAGTAATCTCAGTGTCTGCCCAACCAGAATGGAGAGGACCTCTATAAATAATCAAGCAGTCCTACCCTTCGTTTCTCTCCAGTTTTTCAGCACTGGCACACCCGATCTCCGCTCTGTTAGAGATATAATTATTATCAGCGCACTTTTGCTCCGGAGGACACATCAACTAAGCCCACGGCTGCACCACGTAGCCACCAACCTTCCTGCGCCGCCGCTCATACCACCAGACAGAGCCATCGCAATGGCTGTGCCAAGTGCGCGACTGCACAAAGCCTTGCGCCTTCTGAGGGCCTCGCGCCATAGTTAAGTCACAGCTCACTTGATTACGTTAAACGCACTTTATAGCTTTGTTCGGAATTTTTATGATCTACGAGTACATCAGGAATCCATTTTCCAAACCGCATCTTGCCTTATCCCAAATCACTGCTGTTCACCAATAATACGTTTTTATATTGGGACTATTTAGACCGGTCGGAAGCCACCACTGCGGAGTTACACAGTAACTCTGTGGCTCCTCATACACATAAACAGAGAAGTAACAGTGTTCTTCTGCAAGACGCAAGCAGTTTGTTCAATATAATAACCGCTAGCCACGGAAAGCCACGTAACTTTAATGTTCATGTTCATGTTTATAGTTAAAAACCATAGCCATGACTAGTCTAGTCTAGTCTAGTCTAGTCTAGTATGCTTGTCGTAATCCTGTATTACTCTGCTGCAATATTATAAGGCTGCTATGCAGTAGACTTATAATGACTATGAGAGTGCAATGTGATTCAAGTCATTGGCATTGCACGCCAAGTTCAGTCCATTTTATTTATTTTTACATTCAAGGATGTGCGTTTATTACATGAATGGCTGTCCAACTCTAGCGCGAGGCTGCCTCCGCTAATGGCGCCCGCTAGAGCTTAGATCGGGCCCAACAAATCAAGCCCGACCCTACCCGAGCCCGAGCACGTTGTGTCCGAGCCCGGCCCGGCCCGACACGTTCACTGTAATTATGAGCCCGAGCCCGATTTAAACCCGACCATTTTTAATATGTGGGCCGTTATAACCAGGGGCGGCGCCAGATTTTTATTTTTTTTAACGCAGGTGCTGCTGTGCTAGATCATTTAGGCTACAGGGTGAACCTCGCGAGTTATATATATAGGCTATTATATAAATACTATTAATAAATGATCAAAAATTGGCCACTCAATATTAAATATTCAATTATTTTAATTATCATAGCCTAATTAAAGTTTTAATTTTATTAAATTGAACAAGCACAACATTCAGCTTTCAATCAAATATTCTTAAATATTTATTATAATTAATAATGTTACTTCAACATATTGTTATTTCAACATAATATGTGTGTGAGCAACAAGCAAGATGTGCATTTGTAAATTCGGTGACAGCGTGTTACAAGTTTCAAATGGTGTAAGTGTGACCGCGGCGCGCCGGCGCCTCCATGTCATTATTATATTGTCTGCTATATTGCTTTTTATGTATTAAATCCAGGTAATTGGTTGATGAAAAATGTATTAAAATTAAGATACAATTTATACTAAACGAAATTCACTTTAAAGAAAATCTTTCTTCAAAACAATACTTAAACTTAAAACTAAATGTGCTTATTTAATGGCTAAAACACGTAGGCTACTACAGACTCTCTTTTTGTACAAATTTGAAATTTGAAATTGCTCTTCCAGCTCCATGTTGCACTTAAGCTCACAGCAGGTGTGATGCGTCGCGCGTGCGAGACTCCGAGTGCAAGTGGACGAGACGCTGCGCATGACACGTGACGTGCTTTATCAAGGGCCCGACCCGACCCGGTCGGGCCGGGTCGAGTCCGGGCTCGGGCTCGGGCAGAGAATCTAAGCTCTAGCGCCCGCCACCCCCCCTTCTTCAGTTTTCGCTCCCAGAGCCGACCCAAGCACGAGGTTGTCTCCGCAAGTGGTTCAGTCTGCTATCTTTTTCCCTCCCTTCTCATATGCTTGCTCTTCCTTCTCTTTATCCCACGGCCCTACCTATTCCCCCCAACGTTCTGCTGTTTGAACAACCTCCTGTGGCCAGCAACGTCAGGACAAGATCTTATCAGAAACCCAGACTTCAGGCATCAAAGGCAGAACCACTCCCTACCCAAGTGTCTACTTATTTAGAGCTAATATTCTCATTAGAACCATCCACTAAAACTCCTCCTCGATGCCTCTTCTATTCTATTCTACAAGCCATTTCCCCAGGTCTCCCCACTTTTTTTATACCTGTCAGCAACAACATCTTACATGCTTGCCATCTCAACATTAACAAAATCCTCCTAATCAGTTCCATTAAGAGCTAGAGACCAACCCACTAACTAAACTCATCTCCATTCCCGCAGAGGTTATCATTCCATTCACACCACCTGCATGTTCGATGCCATATTCCAAGTGGCAGTTTTTGTGAGTCAGTTTTCTCAGATCAGATCTTCCTCACCCCGCCATCACATCCAGTTTTAATTCAATATCCACCCCACTATTTTTACGCAGCATCAGATAACGAAACATTTTATTAACCAAAGTAAAACGGACCAGATGAAGCAGGGCACTTCACCTACATTTTCAACCTCCAAATGCCCATACTCCCATATCAAACCCTCCTAGCCTATCTCAAGCTCAGGAAATCACAGGCCAAAGTTGAATCCGACCCTCTTTTTCACCGATGATGCCAACCGCCCGGTCACTCGCTTGGTTCCAAAAGCAACCCAAGTCTGTTTTGCTGCTTTTTCAGCCATTCATTCCACGTAGGTGCGGCAACTACAGCGGCCCAAAAAGACCTCACTCAGCCTCAGATCAAAGCACTCGGTCACTGGTCGTCAGAGGCCTTCAAGAGCTACATCAGATCGGACCGCTCCCATATTAAGGAAGCCTACCGAACCCTCATCAGCCAACCCCTCCAAAGCCAGTCCACCCCCCACCATCACAGAATTCACCCAGACCAGCTCATCATACCCGCTCATCCCCCTGCCACCTCATCCGTATTTTTCCGCAGCAGTGTCCACACCCGCAAGGATCCTTGTCCGTATCTCCCCACTGCTGCAGCAGTGTCTGCTCTCGCAGGAGCCTTTTCTGTACTTCCTCACTTCCGCAGCAGTGTCTGCTCCTGCAGGAGCCTTATCTGTATTTCCCCACTGCCGTAGCAGTGTCTGCTCCCGCAGGAGCTTTATCTGTATTTCCCCACTGCCGCAGCAGTGTCTGCTTCCACAGGAGCCCTATGTGTATTTTCTCACTGCTGTGGCAGTGTCTGCTCCCGCAGGAGCCTAATCTGTATTTCCCCACTGCCACAGCAGTGTCTGCTCCCGCAGGAGCCCTATGTGTATTTCCTCACTGTCGCAGCAGTGTCTGCTCCCGCAGGAGCCAAATCTGTATTTCCCCACTGCCGCAGCAGTGTCTGCTCCCACAGGAGCCCTATGTGTATCTTCTCACTGCCGCAGCAGTGTCTGCTCCCGAAGGAGCTTTATCTGTATTCCCCCACTGCCACAGCAGTATCTGCTCCCGCAGGTGCCCTATTTTCCCTACAGCTGCAGCAGCGTCTGATCCGGCAGGAACCCTTTTTTTCCCCCCATACAGCCGCAGCAATGCCTGCTCTCACTGGAGCCTTAACTGTTGCCTTTAGCTGCAGCAGCCCTACAGCTGGAGCAGCGTTTGTTACCATCGGAGCCTCATCTGTATTTTCACACTGCTGCAGCAGTGCCTGCCCCGCAGGAGCCCTATCGGTATCTCCCTACAGCTTGAGCTGTGACAACTACCGCAGGAGCAAACTCTCTCTTCTTCATCACCCCAGGCGGAGTCCAGCATCCTATCAGCATTAAGCTCTGCAGGTTGGGGGGTGACCAAGCCCACTCTGGCTGCTGTCCTGCGCTAATTGCATTTTTGGGGGGAAGCGCTCTGTGTTCGGGCAGGTACCGAGCTCAGAGCCCTCTCCCTGGACAGGGGAGAGTGCTCCAGGTTCGGAAAGAATTGCAGAGCTCGGAGCCCTCTCCCGGACAGCTCGCCAAATACGCATACCATTCCTCTCGCTTTATTATCTGCAAGGGCGAACTAGTGAAATGTCTGAAGAACAAATAATGTTAAAACTATAAATGTACCTTTTTCATTTTCATAAAACTATACTTTTAATATTTTTAAATATTTTTGACCGGAAACATTGCTGTTTAGCATTTTTATTTAAATTTCGGTTCTTTAAAATGTACATATGCAAATCTCTGGCAAGCATAATTTACTCTATGAAAGTCTACTACCTCAAAGTAATACTGTCTTTCAGTAGCGGTTGTAGGCTCAGAAAGATGACACAAAATGTGGCTTTTTTCAAATTTGGAAATTCTTGTACTGGCTTGCTGCTCCATCACTGAAGGACTTTACCTTTGTAATGCATGGCATGGTACCATTTTGAGGTGGCTGAATTTTTTTGATTTATTTTTAAATGGAATTAGCAATGCATATTTAATAAGTGATGTGCATTTACTGTATGCATTTATTAAACAAATAGGAAATCTGGAAGAGCAGATATGTTAACTACATCATTTAAAATTACCTGATTATTACTAAGAGGAATGTGTGTACAGCGATTAAGTCATGTTTCATGTAGTTACTGATAATGCAGAAACTCGAACACACCATCACATCATGCTTTAAATGGTATACTGCAAAGGGAAGAATTGTTGCCCGAGTGTTTTCCCAATGATATCCTTAAACTGCATCCTGAACAATGAATTAATCATTTTCAGTGAAGTCCAAGAGTGCCAGTCCAGTTTTCGTTATTAGAGCCTTACATGATGAAAGGAATGCTGCCAGCTATGAAGTGGCGTGTTTCCATTTGCTTGGTAAGCTCCTCTACAAAGTTTGCCACACTCTCCATTTGTATTATTAGTGTGCAGCCTTTATCCAAGTGGGTCCAGTGCTTGAAGCTGACATCATCCTCATCAGACTTGTCCACTGCCTTAAATTTGGTCATTACACAATCCATGAAAGCAGTTCTGCCCGGACATTTATTACATCTGTGTATCATACAGTCCCTGCTTTTGATGTTACATACCATAGCCGTCATGACTTCCTTATAGTCTTTAACACCAGAGTTGGCAGATATCAGAAGCTACACATTTTGATGAATCTCACATACTGTGTGTGTTCCTCTTGCGCCAACAGTTATACACCAAGGGGCGTAGCTCACAGAACTTGGAAAAAACAACTTTGCAGTCTGGCTGTTTCTCTCTGAACTCAATATACAGTTCTCTTAAATTCACAAGCAAAAGTCTTTTCTGTTATGGCGTCTGTAAGATAATTTTATTATCCACTTAACGGTCTTCTACCACAAAGTCGAAATGCAGCAATCTCTGTAACAGAAATAGGTCCCAGTTGATTCTCAGTTAAATATTAGACAAATGGAGGCTTAAATGCATTGATACATCCTTGAAAACTGGAATGAAGTGGTTTAGTTAGAAAACAGGCAGTTGTTTTCCAACAGTTATCAGAACAGAAAGTACAATCACTTGGGCAGTAGTGAAAGTGTGTATAAAGGTCATATTAAGCAGAGAACAATTCTCAATCATAAGAGCCATAATATTTTATGATATTTTACATTGGCCACTTAAAATCATATACAAACCCGATTCCAAAAAAGTTGGGACACTGTACAAATTGTGAATAAAAACAGAATGCAATGATGTGGCAGTTTCAAATTTCAATATTTTATTCAGAATACAACATAGATGACATATCAAATGTTTCAACTGAGAAAATGTATCATTTTAAGGAAAAAAATAAGTTGATTTTAAATTTCATGGCATCAACACATCTCAAAAAAGTTGTGACAAGGCCATGTTTACTACTGTGTGGCATCCCCTCTTCTTTTTATAACAGTCTGCAAATGTCTGGGGACTGAGGAGACAAGTTGCTCAAGTTTAGGAATAGGAATGTTGTCCCATTCTTGTCTAATACAGGCTTCTAGTTGCCCAACTGTCTTGGCTCTTCTTTGTCGCATCTTCCTCTTTATGATGCGCCAAATGTTTTCAATGGGTGAAAGATCTGGACTGCAGGCTGGCCATTTCAGTACCCGGATCTACTACGCATCCATGATGTTGTAATTGATGCAGTATGTGGTCTGGCATTGTCATGTTGGAAAATGCAAGGTCTTCCCTGAAAGAGACAACGTCTGGATGGGAGCATATGTTGTTCTAGAACTTGGATATACCTTTCAGCATTGATGGTGCCTTTCCAGATGTAAAAGCTGCCCATGCCACATGCACTCATGCAACCCCATACCATCAGAGATGCAGGCTTCTGAACTGAGCGCTGATAACAACTTGGGTTGTCCTTGTCCTCTTTAGTCCGGATGACATGGCGTCCCAGTTTTCCAAAAAGAACTTCAAATTTTGATTCGTCTGACCACAGAACAGTTTTCCACTTTGCAAAAACTGTTTTTAAAACAGTTTATACATACATTTATACAATCATTTCTAACAAATCATTTCTAACAAATCATTTCTATTTTGAAATCATTTCTATTTTGTATTTCTACAGTATAAATTTTATATTTATTGTGATGCAATTATTTACAGTAATGGATTTATCAATTAATTCCTCCCATGTAATATATTCTAACATATTGCCATATTAACTTTTTTGTTTTTTGTTTTATATATATATATATATATATATATTGTATGCCACCAGAATAAAATTAAAACAAAACAATCCAAATGAATTTGAAGTGCAGACTTTCAGCTTTAATTTAAGGGGTTGAACATAAATATCAGTGCCCGGTTGCATAAAGCACCTTAAGTGTAATTTTCCCTTAAGTTTGCCCTTAAGTTTCCCTTAAAATTAAGGGGGTTGCAGAAAATAACCCTTAAGTGCAATTATTTAAGTAAAACGTCATAAACCCTTAGAATTTCCCTTAAGTATCTTAAGTAATCCCTTAAAAGACGTTAAGTGTTGCATAAAGCCCCTTAATTGCCGTTTTCCTAAGTGTAGTTTAAGGTTGGGTAAAACTTTACCTTAAGTGTTTCAGGAACACAAATCTTATGATATGGCTGAGTTTTTGGATCCTTTCGAAGATATTGATGTGCCGAGGCGAATTTTTCGTGATAGGGAGAATCCGATGGACCATCTTAACGACGAAAAACTGTTGAGAGAATATTGGTTTGATCGTCACGCTATCTATGAGATCACCGACAAACTGGAAGGCGGCCTTGACCTTGTCACCCAGTGCAACCACTCGCTACCAGCGGTTTTACAGCTGCTTATAGCACTTTGCTTTTTTGCAACTGGGAGTTTCCAGTCTGTAGTGGGAGATGTTTTCCACATTCATAAATCTTCTGTGAGCAGGGTTACTCACCGGGTTGCAGGGGCCCTTTGCCGTCATTTAAGCCAAAACGTTATGTTTCCATCTCCTCACGAACAGGATGCCTTTCAAACCTCTTTTTTTCGGAAAGCGGGGTTTCCTCGAATTTGTGGTGTAATTGACGGCACACATGTCAGAATTAAGGCGCCCCGCACGCATGAAGATCAATATGTGAACAGAAAAAATTACCATTCAATTTATGTATGTCATTTAACTTAAACTACATACACGGATTAAAAAGTTTTAAATCCTGCATGCCTAGAATAGGAATACTGCTTAACTTAAAGTAAATTGAACAACATGTTGCCTTATTGATGTTTCAGGAGTTCGCATTAACATGAAATCAATTGTTACTTGCAAAATCTAATGAGGGTGATTTTTTTTACACTTGTAGGAAAGATACAACGACGCTTTGACACACACAAGGTGTGTAATAGAAAGGACGATCGGACAACTTAAATGCAGATTTCATTGTCTCCACGGCGAGCTGCACGTTGAACCATAAAGGGCTTGCAAAATTATTGTTGCCTGTGTTGTTCTTTTTAACATGTCGAAGACCTATTCTGCCTTTGATGAGGAGGATGAGACCGAAGCAGAAGAGGTGCATGAAGCAATTCTGCAACAAGATTTCCAGCAGGCTGGATTTGCTGTCAGAGATGCAATTGTAAATGCGTTCTTTAATTAGTAATAAGCCAAGTAGTGTAATATTACAATATTAAATTAGTAATTAGTAAAATGTATTATTAATAGTAGTAATAGTAGTAATGCTAATGAGTAATGCTAATGATACAATGTGTGTATGTATATATATATATCAGTTAGAATAAAAAACAATGTTATTGCCAGGATTATTAATATTTTATATGAATGTAGCTATTGCCAGGATTATTAATATTTTATATGAATGTAGCTATTGTTTTCATTATTGTTTGTATTTTGTGACTATATTTGCTCTTATAATAACATAATCAAATGCAACACTTTTACACTAGTGTCATAAAATGAATTTATTCTTCCATGGGTGTGATTGTTATTTGTCCTTCGTTTTGTAGCTGTAGAAGTTTGTTGTTGAGAATGAAGTTGTAAAGATCTTGATTTTCCTTCTCCATTTTAATTTTTTCGATCTCTAACTGAAATTTGGTCTTTTGTAGCTGTAGGACTTCCTTCTGCAGTTCCAGCACTTCTTCGCGTGTAGTGATGGAAGAGGGTCCTATTCGCGTTTTTCTGCAATTAACAAGTATTTTGAATAAATATTTGAATATATATATATATATATATATATATATATATATATTACTGAGGCTGTTCAACGTCGAGTTAACACGAGACTAAAATAATTTAAAAGAACCTCACTTGGCTGCTGCCTGGTTTGGCGTACTGCTGCTTGCGCTCTGTCGGTGCTGAAGCTGCTTTTCCTGAGATTGCTGGGAAACTCTAATACGTGAAACGAATATGATAATATTATTTGCTGTCATATATTATGCCATGCCATGATGTTTAAAATTGTTTATTCTCATAGCAGTAATATAAGGTTGATTAAAATGTCTCTCACTCCGTGTTATGCTGTTCAGCTGGTTCAGCTTCACTCTCTAAACCTCCAGAGATGCCAACCAGGACAGGTGAGTCCGCCCCAGTGATGTCTTGGACCATTTTAGTGGAGTCTGACAATTTAGGCGGCGGTGGTCCTCCACCTGTTTGAAACCATTATGGCACTTTGTGATATTGCAACAAAACGCACTCTATGGTGCGGTAAAATATGCTAATAAAGGGTGTTTTTTTACCAGTTTTGTTGGACTCCATTTTGTGAAGGCTTATTTCTTTTTTTGCCACCACAGAGATGTTTTCATATTTTTTCATTACTTCATTGACTCTTCTTTTTACTCCCAGATTCCGAGCGTTAATTTTTTCCGTTATTTCCTCCCACTGTTTATGTTTTTTTGCAGCTGTCACAACGGGATTAAGCTTGCTTTTTAAAATTGCTTTTCTTCTTCCATATTCGTCAAGAAGTATACACTTCTCCTCCTCTGTCCAATTTGGCTTTCTTTTTTTGTTTTCCTTATCCATGTTTTTATACGTTTTATTTGTAAAGCTGCTACTGGGTTAATGTTTGAGTAGCGTTTCCATGGCAACGGTATAATTTCATCACGTCAAACCTGGGTCGATGTCGTAAAACACTTAACGTTTTCCCTTACCTAAGAGAACCGTTTAAGGGATTATATGCAATGCCCTTAAATTATTCTCTTAGGTAAGGGGAAATCACTCCTTAAGTGTCATACTTAAGGGGAAAAGTTAAGGTGCTTTATGCAACCGGGCACTGGTACACATTTTAGAAACTGCAACCATTTTTATAGTTGAACAAATAAATATAATCATAAATAAAATGTTCATTTTTAATACTTTGTTGAGAATCCTTTACTGGCAATGACTGCCTGAAGTCTGGAACCCATGGACATTACCAAAGACTGGGTTTCCTCCTTTCTGATGCTTTGCCAGGCTCTAACTGCAGCTGTCTTTAGTTGTTCCTTGTTTGTGGGTCTTTCTGCCTTTAGTTTTGCCTTCAGCAAATGAAATGCATGCTCAGTTGAATTGAGATCAGGTGATTGACTCGGACATTGCAGAATATTCCACTTCTTTTCCTTCAAAAACTCCTGGGTTGCTTTTGCAGTGTGTTTTGGATCATTGTCCATCTGTACTGTGAAGCGCCGTCTAATCAAGTTGGCTGAATCTAGACTGCTTCTGTCTTCTGCCACATCATCAATAAACACCAGTGACCCAGTGCCACTGGAAGCCATGCATGCCCATGCCATCACACTGCCTCCACCATGTTTTACAGATGATGTTGTGTGCTTTAGATCAGCCTTCTCCACACTTTTTTCTTTCCATCATTCTGGTACAGGTTAATCTTAGTTTCATCTGTCCAAAGGATGCTTTTCCAGAACTGGTCTGGCTTTTTTACATGTTTTTTGGCAAAGTCTAATCTGGCTTTTCTATTTTTGAGGCATATAAATGGTTTGCACCTTGTGGTGAACCCTCTATATTTGTTCTTGTGAAGTCTTCTCTTAAGCCCTATTCGCATGGGATTAGTATTATCTAGGGACCTCTAGTCATTTGTAATAATTGCGGAGGTTGTCTGTGATCTTAATCCCGTGCGAATCGGCCATGTCTGTAATTTGTAAGGTAAAAAATCCCCCGCAAATGACCTACCATATTTCGCCGAACACAGAGGTTCTGCGATAATATTAGTCCCGTGCGAATCGGCATCTCTGTGATTTGGTCAGCATTTGGCGGTCGCATATCATATTTTCAAGGTTTTTTCAAAGTTTTAAGTGTATTTTGGGTGCTGGATATCGCTGTACACCGTACAACGATACAATCTGCAGAAAGAAAAAAAAAAAGATGAACGCCACGAGACGAGCGGGAAAAAAGAATGAATACATGGATGACATGTATAGCGGCATTCTTTTTATGATATGACATACATACCTTTACATATATGCCTATAATATGCCTATAATGACAGGACAATAGTCTATTCAAAATAGTGCACAATCAAGCGAGGAGGTTTATATCATAATTCGAGGTTACGGTGCCATCTAGTCGCCCAGTGAAACCATATTTCATATGTTACGTACTGCTTCGCCATCATATCCGGGAGATAAGTCGGTAAATTCGAGTAAAATCACAGGCTTCGTTTATCCCATGCGAATGCGCCACACGAAAATCAGACACGGGGGGGTAATTTCTAAATCACACAAGGTCCCCAGATAATACAAATCCCGTGCGAATAGGTCTTTAATTGTAGACTTTGACAGTGATACGCCTACCTCCTGGAGAGTGTCCTTCACTTGTCTGGATGTTGTGAATGGGTTTTTCTTTACCATAGAGAGGATCTTGCGATCATTCACCACTGTTGTCTTCTGTGGACGTCCAGGCCTTTTTTCCAGTGCGTTCTTCTTTCCTCAGAATGTACCAAACTGTTGATTTGGCCACTCCTAATGTTTCTGCTATCTCTCTGATAGATTTGTTTTGTTTCTGAAGCCTCACAATGGCCCGTTTCACTTGTATGGACAGCTCATTTGAACGCATGATGTAGGTTCACAGCAATACATTCCAAATGCAATTACCACATTTAGAATAAACTCCAGACCTTTTACCTGCTTAATTGATGAAAAAATAACGAATGAAACAGCTTTTGATTAAATTTTCCAATTACTTTTGGTCCCTTGAAAAAGGGAGGTTGGCTAGATTAACAACTCGTCCTAGCCAATCAGCCGAATAAGGGACTGACGCCACACCGATGTTACTTATGTGATATTATAAGGGGTCAAGCCCCAGAGTGGTGTAGCAAATCATTAGTTTTTTTTAATAGGGGTCAAGCTCAGATGTGGGAAGACCCCTATTGTTTTTGTTAGTTTTCTTATTAGGGGTCAAGCTCCAAAGAATAACCCTATCGAAGAATCCTATTGGAGCCGTTAGTATTATTCTTATTAGCACAAAGCATTGAAACCCTATTGCAATTGTTTAGATTATTATAATTATTATTTTTAAGGAGTTTATGCGCAAAGCGCTGAAACCCTATTGTAATTGTTAGGATTTTAAGGGGTTCCAGCGCGAAGCACTGAAACCCTGTTGTAATTGTTAGGATTTTTATTATTATTATTATTATTATTAAGGGGTTCAAGCGCAAAGCACAGAAACCCTATCGTAATTGTTAAAAGTGACCTATTATGCAAAACCCACTTTTATAAGGTGTTTGAACACAGCTGTGTGGCCGCAGTGTGTGAAAACAACAAGCCTATAATGATAAAAATCGACCCAGTCATTTCTTTATAATCCCCTAAAATCAAAACCAGTCTGTCTAAATACGCTGTTTAAAATTCCTGCACTTTGTTGTGAAACAAGGTGATGAAAGGTAATGTAAGGTAAGGTAATGAATTGTAACCCCATTACATGAGTGGTCAGGGCCAACGCCCTACCTGATGTCCAGATACTGTATAACCTGTATGTTAAGAGGAAATAAACTAAGTAAGCTTCTGTACACAGCTCTGTTTCTGAATGTCTTTGGTTCCCTGATATATCAGCGCATTACTGCACATCACAGAGCACCTAACTGAACATAGACAAGTAAGATAAGGAAGAGAATAAATAATAATCTTACAATTGGGGGCTCGTCACGATTTATTCCCTGGTTTGATTCAGGATTTCGCAGTGGGTGCAACCGACATTGCATTACCTCGGACATGTGATATCTGAGGGACAGAAAAGCATTTCAGCTGAGAGGGTGCAACTGATAAAGACAATGAAAATACCACAAACTGTACAACAACTACAAAGTTTTCTTGGCCTGATAAACTACTGCAGAGCATGGATTCCTGACTGTGCATACCATGACAAGGCACTGCGCAGCTTGATTAAACATGGGATGTCAGCAAAGGAAATGATCACATGGAACAGTGAGACAGCTAGAAATTTATCCTTATGGAGATCTGCAGTCGCTGAAGCACCAGCCCTAGGATTGCCTGACTACACAAAACTGTTTTGCCTGCATGCAGGTGAATGCATGGGGGTTGCTGTTGGCATGCTAACACAAGATCATGAGGGAAAACCTTATCCAACTTCATATCTTTCCAGGCAACTTGACCCTGTAGTTCATGGCATGCCTGCATGTCTTCGTGCTGTGGCAGTTGTGGCAGAGATGGTAAAGATGGCAGAGAGAATTGTTTTATCTCACTCATGGATTTTATACACAACTCACCAGGTTGTGTATAAGGTTGTGACAGCACAATGGCGCTCAGGGTACGAAGCCACCCTTTTGGCTATAGAAAACCTCACTATAAAACCAACCTCTGTTGTCAGTCCAGAAATACAAGCATTATATGGCCTATCCACCTTGATTGTTAATTTAACAACACCTGATAAACATGACTGCATTACTACAATTAACGCATCCACTTCAGCCAGGTGTGATCTGAAAGACACACTCCTGGATGGGGGGAGCACATATACTTCGACGGTTCTTGCTCAAAACCATCAGATGGAGTATATCTTTGTGGATATGCCATAGTGCAGCAGAATGGTGACACGCTAGAGGTCATAGGTAATAGGAAGGCAGACGAAATTGCAAAATGGGCAGCAGAATATGGAGAGTACTCCCCATATCAGCAACAGGAAGTTGAGAGTAAGGAAGTAGTAATGCTTAGCCACTTGTCATGTGTGCCTGACCTGGACCTGAAAATACTACAAAGCCAGCCAACAGAAAAAGACTTGAAGCACTGGGCAGACAATGAATGTGCCCTAGATGCTGAGGGACTGATCAGAGACAAAAATGGCAGGATTGCATTGCCAAAGTTATCTTTAGTGGTCCAGATCAGACTTATCATGGAATATCACATAACAGCGCAGCAAAGGTGACACAGATAATACATTGCCTGTAATGTATACAAGACACCGCAAAAATGGTAAAACTAATAACAGACTCATGCTTAATATGTGCAAAAATAAACATACACAAAAAGACGTCACACGATGCACTACCATTTCCAGAGGCACAAAATGGCCAGAGATCTTTCTGTGTACCACGCTTTGGCATTCCCACTACAATTGAAAGTTACAATGGTACACCATTAACCTCAAAAGTGACAAAATTACTGTCCAAATCTTTAGCTATCGACTGGCATTATAACATACCCTATCATCCACAGTCATCAGGGGTAGTTGAAAGAACAAATAGTCAAACAGTCAAAGACAAAATAACTAAGGCATGCCTCGAAACAGGGAAAAAATGGCCTGACATATTACCAGCCGCATTGGCAGAAATGAGAATAACCCCATCCTCAACCACAAAATACTCACCATTTGAAGTATTAATGGGTAGACCTTTCCCAACCCCCTGCGTTAAAGGTCGCGCTGGCATTTCTTCCCTATAGGTGACATGGAGGTGATCATGGATGACTACTTGGTGTTCCTGATTGACAAATTGAATTCTGTATGTGCTAATGTCTCTCTGTCTCTCCCTCTTCCCTCAGAAAAGCCCACTCACAATTTTATTCCAGGTCAACAAGTGCTGATTAGGAGCCTGAAACCAGTGGCTGTAAGGGTACCAAGGTACATAGGTCCTGCTACAGTTGTGACAAGAACAGGTGTGCTGACAGACTACCAGCCCCAGTAGATACACGAATCAGGGCTGAAACACTCACCAGAGGGAAGCCCCGTGCCAAGGGGAACATCCAGTACAAGTTATTTGTGTAAACATTGTGGAGTAAAGGAGCTGAACATGCAGCGTTACCTCTCAATGTGACCTAAATAACTACTAGGGCCAACGAAGAGCTCCAAATATCCTTTAAATCATTATAAACACATTATTGCTATGGTAGGAGATGTTTGTTGTACTTATATTCCAGAAAACGACGAAGATGGACATCTGGGGCCCGTTGCACAAAAGTAGAATTAAGACATTCAGGATAAATGACTGAGCTGAGCTCAATGAAGCCAAAACAAGTGCGTCCAGGCTTAATTGGTTGCACAAAGACCAAGCCAGGATGAGCAGACACGGATTCATCAAGCCAGGTGAAACCAATCCTGAATATGTGCGCGCTCACGGCTCACTCAAATAGACCCGCCACCGATCACAGATTCACTGATTCACATAAAGCCTTACATTATTACAACGCTCACTAGTACACTCTAAAAACAGATGTGTTAAAAATAACACAAGATGTTTCTAGTTAGGGACAACACACAGATGGGTTGTCCCTAACTAGACACATCTTTGTGTTAATTTAAAAACAACACATTTTGTGTTACTTTTAACTCAACTTGTGTTACTTTCAACTCAACATGTGTTGTCCCTTTTATGTATTTAACACAAAATGACACATTATGTGTTAAACAGCATAACACAAAAAATGTGTTAAAAAATAACACATCCTTTTTTAGAGTGTACGGTTTAATCTTAGCCGTTGTACTCTGCTTCTTATCTTGTCCACTGATTTTTCTGTGTGTTCTCCTGCTTTTATTAATGTAAAGCTGCTTTGAAACAATGACACAATTGTGAAAAGCGCTATATAAATAAAATTGAATTGGATTGAATAAATAGATGAGCTAATAATAATAATCACTTTAATATATATAGCACCTTTCAAAGGACCCAAGGTCGCTTGCTCACTGACTCCATTGAATGTTCTTGTGTGATAAAGAAAGTGTCTCTTGTGTGTGTGTGTGTGTGTGTGTGTGTGTGTGTGTGTGTGTGTGTGTGTGTGTGTGTGTGTGTGTGTGTGTGTTTTGTGTGTGCGTGTGTGTGTGTAGTGTGTGTGTGGCTATCAAAGCATTAGCAGATGTCGTCATCCCCTTCCCTTTGACATCAAAGAGGAGTTCTATAGGATTGCAGGTAAGAGGATCTACAAATTACAGGACAACTGTTAACACTTATAGTAGGATACTCATTACTTTGTGTGACCGGTTTCCCCAATGTCATTGGTGCACTGGACTGCACACACATAAAGATAAAAGCCCCCTCAGATGCCCATGAGGGGGATTTTGTGAATAGGAAATCCTTTCACAGCATTAATGTTCAGGTGAACATAACTGTTTGATATTGTCCATTGATGAACACTGTGCATTGCCAGTGATGTGCATTGATTGGTTTAATATTCCTCATCTTATGATTTCAGATGGTCTGCAATGCTGACTGTGTGATCAGCAATGTTGTGGCAAAATGGCCTGGCTCACTCCATGACTCCAGAATCGGGCCTCTGAAATCTATCAGCGCCTATCACAAGGTGAGCCACACAACCCCTATTAATAACCACTTTTTACATCATGGCTGTGTCAAGAATATCACTGTGTTTATGAGGCAGTAATGATGAGATTTTGTGTTGACAGGTGAATTCTCTGGTGTGTTGCTGGGAGACAGGGGGTATGGCTGCCAGCCTTTTCTCCTGACACCTTTCACAGACCCCCAGGAAGCACAGCAGGCCTACAACCATGCCCATGCCAGGACCAGGGCCAGAGTTGAAATGATCTTTGGCCTCCTGAAGGCACGCTTTCACTGCCTTCACAAATTAAGGGTCAGCCCTGTGAGGGCATGTGACATTACTGTGGCCTGTGCTGTCCTCCACAATGTGGCCTGCCTGAGGAAGGAGAGGGCCCCCAGAGTGCCACCAGCCATGGACTGGGACAATCCAGCAATCTTCCCTGATGACGACAGTGGTCGACTGCTGAGGGACCAATATGTGTTGAATTATTTTAGTTAGTATGTGTGCTTTCAAGTTTGGTTAAATATGTCCCTCGGTGGCAGAGGAATTTGGGTTTTTTTGTGTTAAATTTTTTTTATTGATTTGGCCTCTTATGCTGTTTGTGCTGTATACTGTGTGTAATACAAGCTTGCAGGGAGGCTACTGCATCCAGTCTGTTCAGTTGATGTGTATGGATTTGTCCTGCATTTATTTCAGTGTGCAGACATGCGGGGTGTGTTATATACAGACCTTTGAATGTGTATTTATTCTTTTGTTGTATAATATGCTTTGATTCTGTGCTTTCCATCTCGTAGAGTCACTGTGTGACTTCAGTTTCGAAAGGAGCTGATGGTTTACCTGCTTTGTTTTATCCTTATTCAATAAAGGAACATAATGTTACACTTTGTGTTTTTATATTTATATGGAATGTGTATTTTATACGACATATTAGGGCCACACTGAGGAAGAAGGAAAAAGTCATAAACTTGGCTGGTTCTTTCTGTGGAAAAGATGCATATTCTTTTTACAGGCCTGATACTTATGACAGTGTGATACTGATGTGCCAAAAGATTAAGTATGTCCTTGTTTGTGAAACCATACTGAAGAACAATTACACAAAATGCCCCACAGCTGTCATTTTAACAACTGTCCTCCTCTAAAACAACGGGTTACAATAATATGACTTCATTCTCGAAGTCTGTGAATTTTCTTTTTTTTCCTGTGTGGCCCTAATATTCTATCATTTTATATATAGCCTTATAGTCTATGGGAAACTGTAAATTATGTAATGATAGCAACATCAACTAAAAATCATTATTTATCCAAAATGATTAAAATTAATGATCACAAACATTTAAATAATGACAGTGGGTCTAGTTATATGTGATAACAATGTATAGTGGGCAGTGGAATAACTATTGGTTTTCGTTTGTGGTGACTGCTGACTGACATAAGGGATGAGATTAAATAGATCCTGGAATTTAGCCTGGTCTGAAGCAGGCTAGCTCCACAGAATAAATCTCCATGGTAATTTATACCATAACATCCCTACTGCCCCCATCCAGCTTTAGTGCAACTGGATCACGGATAAATTGAGCCAGGATCACCAAGATATCCCGGCTTAATCCCTTATCCTAGTTTTGTGCAATAGGCCCCTGATTGATCAAGGAATCGAAAACATCACCAGGGCCCGGTTTTTCAAAAGTAATCCACTAGGATTTTGGATAACGGATTGGATCAAATCTTGAAAATGTGTTTTTCAAAAGAAAAATCGGATTGCATAATCGGATTAGATCACGTAATCCAATCTTGGTTTTGATCCGGATCAAACCTTTAGTTTGGGTTTTTTTAGAACTTTTTTGTAGGATTTGGATCACTTTGATCCAAAAAATCTGGATTAAACTGATCCCATCAGAAGGGTGGATTCAGCGTGGATTTCATGGCCAAAATGTAATGAAACATTTTTTAAGTTATCAAATAATACTATATTTGGATCATGCAGTATCTTACAAGATATCCTATTTATTCATAAGGTTTTAATTTTATTTGTTCATCCGTCAGGCTACAGTGGTTAGGTAGGCTTTAACGTATTCAGCCTTTCAGTATAGGCCTACAGCAAAGTAGAAAGAGTTTGGCCTCATAAAATAATCCCCCAAACAGCTGTCAAAATTGACCAAAAACAATTAATTTTATTCTGTCACTAATTGATATATATGTTCATCACAATCGAAAATATTTTTGTTTTTAGAATATTTATTAGTGATGCATGCAATGATTACAGAATAACCAAAAAATGCAAAGAATGGCAATCACTGATTTTGAAATCCAAAACAAATCCAAATCAGAAATAGTGTCTAACTATTAGTCCCTTGTTGCACGTCCTGTTTGCTCGTTCTGGCAGAATGCAGGAGGTTGGTTAGGGTGTCCAAGGGGCTCAGGTGCATCATTGTCAGCACAGAGAGGGACATTGCTTAGTAGCGATGTTGTGCAGGACAATACAGGCAAGGGTTATGTTGCATGCTTTCTGTGGTTCCGCTCTCAGGTAGTTAAGGCATGCAAAGCCTCTTAAGAACTCCATTTAAACGCTCAATTGCACATCTTGCTCTGCAATGAGCAGTGTTGAAGCGAAGCCTGCAGGTGTATTTGCTGTTAGAAAGGAGTCATCAGCCATGGTAGGAGTGGGTAGGCACTGTCTCCTAATATTACGCATCATCCGTCGTTTGGTTTGGAGGTCTCTATATAGAGCTCTCCCTCAGGATACGTGCATCATGGACAGACCAGGCCACTTGACAACGCAGTTGGTGATGATGAGGTCAGCATCACACACAAGTTGGACATTGATGCTGTGCCTCCCCTTTCTGTTTATAAACTCCCATTCATTCTCACGAGGTGCTTGTATATGCACATGTGTGCAGTCGATTGCTCAATAGTATTGGGCATATTCCCCAAAAGAAAAAGCTGCGCTTGGCCTGGGCAATCTAGTTGTCCTTTGGAAAAGAAACAAATTCATTGACCAGGCTGGCCAGTGCGATTGACACATCTCACCACATCACACACAGCTGATTTCAGCACTCCCATATAGTCACCAACAACTTGATAGAAAGTCCCACATGCATAAAATCGAGAGCAATGAGGATCTGGTCTTCCACAGACAGACCGTGACTCCTTTGGGTTCTGTGTTGAAGTTTTGGCCTGAGAAGGTTCACAAGGTACTCTATATCAGCCTTCCCAAAGCGAAACCGGACATACAGCTCCTCAGTGGTGTATTGCTCCAGTGGCTTGGTACGTTCAACATACACCCTTTGACGGTATCCTCTCCTGGCAAAGTGGTGGTGGCGGTGGACAACACCTGCCATTTCACTGTCTCTCTGTGAATCCTCTGAGAGGCTGATTTATATGGCAGTGTAGTTGGTCTTTTCAAACACACCCACCTATTACAACTGATTAGTTTTGGCTTGCGTTCAATTGAGGCAATTGGACCCAAGGCCTATAATTGATGAACAATGTTCACTATAGTAAAAGCAACGGTACCATGGACTCAAGAAGCTGTAACTTCACTGCTGCTGAAACCAATGCACTACTAGAGGGTGTTCGGTGCCATTATGGAACAATAGTGGGAAGTTTTAATTCTGCTAAGGATACCAACAAAAAGAAAAATGATGTTTGGATTTTAATCACAGAAAATGTGAATGCCATAGGGTCTGGCCAGAGGAGGACCACAGACCAAATCAAATTGCGGTGGAAGAATCTTAAGGCCAGGGCAACAAAGGACCATGCTGAAGCCAAAACCCACAAACAGGCAACAAGCCATTTAAGAGGGGAGATTACACAGATGTGGTCCTCGACATCATTGGAGGTGAGAAGTCATGAAGCTCTCCATGGTATTCAAGGTGTTGTAGGGGATGGCGAGCCTTGGATTGAGGAGGAGGAGGAGAATCTGCCAGTTCCTCCTGAGGCTGATCCAGAGAGCGTATTTATATTGAATCTCAGCTCTGTTCCTGAGGAAGAAGCTGGATCCTCATTGGTTGAGCCAGTGGTAGTTGCCACAGGATCTCAGAGGAAAGGCTTGAAGCCCTTCATCAAACAAAGATGATGATTACAAGGCACTTCTGCAAAAGAGACTGAAAGGGCAGAAGCACAGCTTCGTCTGGCAGAGGAACAACTGACTCTGACCAAACTGCAGCAAACCAAGGCCAGACTTGAGATCCGCCTCCTAAAGCTGCTACGCAGACAAGCTGGTCTCTCCACATCAGATGAGGAAATATGAAATTATTGTGGAGTATTTTACAGTAGAAGTCTTTTTTAAATTCAATACATCTATACTTGATACTTGTTATAAATATCCTCAATGTACAGTGTTTGTGTTGTAGGTCTATAGGACTGCTGGAAGAGGATGGGGTGGGGTTTTTCTTGTTTTTAGTTTTTTAAATGTGTGGGTATTCATTTCAAATAAAAATAAACTTATATTGACCCCACACTGGCTATTCTACTTGTTGCTCTTTACATATCTATAGTTCTACATTGTGATTTCCTATCCTGTTTGAGCACTGGTTATCCAGATTTGGTGATCCTGAAAAGTTCCTATCCGGATCAGATTGATCCAATCCGATGTTGCTTTAAAAAACTGGCTCCAAAAGTAAGATGGATTACGTGATCACGGATCGCAAAAAAAGGATTACTAAATCCGGATCAATTCTATCCGGATTAAACCTTTTGAAAAACCGGGCCCAGGGCTGTTGCTGAAAGAGAGGATAATTATTGGGATTGGAACCTGGAGATAAATGGATTAGTCAAGAAAATTTAACACTGGATGATGTTTATTTGTATTTTTTATTGTGATTGTTTTGATTTTGCTTTGCTTATGGCCATGATGAAAAACTGCATTAAAATCCTTAATTTCTGTTTTTATGAAAGCCATTTAGATACTTGATATTGTCACGATTCTGCCTGTTTGGACTTTGTTTTTTCACCTTACACCTTTTGTTTGGACTTCAGTTCCCATAATTCTTTGCACCAGCACACCTGTTTTGTATTTGTTATCCGGTTTGCACTAGTTTGGTTGTTATCATCTGCACCTGTTTCATATCATTTAGTGTTCATTGCCTGTTTTATTTAAAGCCTGTCTTTTAGTTCTGTCACTGTCGGGTGTTGTTGTTAGTTTGTGGATGCGTGGGTCTGTATCTGTGAAAGTTAAATGCGTCAGTACCTGGTTTCTCTGGATATTCTCCTGTACCTGTTACCTTGATTGTCTCAGTGAAAGCAAACCTCAGTAAAAGTCTATCCTGGGAAAAAGTATTCTCTGTTGTCTTGGTCTCTCTAACCCAGCATCGTAACAGATATTCTTAATTTGCATTAGTATTAAAAATACTGTTATAATGTAGAGATCAAGGTAACTGGCAATTTAGTTTTTTTGCCTAATTATGTTTTGTGTTATTGAGTCAAATATGACTCAAAGGGGGGAACTGTTAGATTTAGAGCCACATACTCATACATATACCAAATGACTTACACATTGACACAAAGTGACTGGGAAATAGTTTCATTGAACGTTTCACCAACTTTTGTTGGTGTATAACAAACAAAGTTTGTTAGATCTCCTCATGACGAACAACTTTGCCTTAAGAAACACTGCTCATTAAATAATCATGGGTACCACTACTTTTGAAAACTTGTTCTAGGTTTTTTGCCTGATCGTAACCAATGTAGTGCAGAAAGACTCTCCGGCATCTGATTATCAATAATTAACCAAAAAAAGTTGACTTCAAATCACTGTCGAAATGAGGTCGTCAAATATGATTTCTAGCTGACAACAAAGTCTTGGTAGAAAGTTCATCAATAGTTAGATAATATTCTTGTTGGTTAAGTGTGGCAGTTTTAGGTCTAATGATTAACACCTCTGTTTTGTCAGAGTTAAACAATAGAAAGTTGCTACTCATCCAGCTTTTTATGTCAGCTATACATTCCATCATTTTGGTGAATTGCTGTGTTTTGTGAGGCCTCGAGGAGATAGAGTTGAGTATTGTCAGCATGCACGTCCTGCTTCTGCCGAGTTAGACGCGTTCCTGGGTCAACAAGGGAGGTGGCTTAAGGTAAAATTGATAAACCAATCAGATTACTCACGTGACATCTTCCAGCTTGAGCCACTTTTGAGTTAAGTGACTGCCTGACATCTACTTCATTTCACAGAGGTAAGTGCATTTTATTTCAAATGTGTCCATCTCTGCTCAGCATAATGTACTATTTTCAACTGCCGCGATGGATTCACTACTAACGCCAACATTAGCTAAACTGCTCATTTAAATCTCCTACTGCGTAGGACAGGAAGAGCGTCCTCGATCGTTTAGCCCGATCCGGTGTGGTGTTTCCCCATGATCGCGATCGTCGGATCTTTTAAATCTGATGATTTATATAACTTTTTCACGTATTCCTTTAGTGCGACTTATAAGCGTATAGGCTACTGATCCTTTTGTAAAGAGAAGCTAAACACTTTCTCATTGGGATGGATTGGGACCAATATTGGGGGTTTGTCGTCCATCAACAACAAGGAAATATATTGTGTTGACCCGGAGACACCATTAGATCAT
>CM032803.1:13749484-13819745 GCA_019155185.1 Beaufortia kweichowensis | reverse complement strand
TTTTAACAAACATCGCCATTTATTTAATATGCGGGTGTGTGACGATATCACCATAGATACAGTACTGAGCAAGTTTATTACAATTGAGCCGCCTAATACATTCTAAAATCATGTTTCTATAGTAATGGTTAATCCACCAGTATGTGTGTGTGTATTTAAGCTCAGTAGTAATTCTATTGCTTAAATCGAATGGCTGCTGTTATCGGCGAATTGTTAAATGGTGCTGTTTTAACACGACAGGCAAAATAAGAAATAGTAAAGCACATTATTGTTTTTTATTCACATGCCCAGTTACAGTTATTTACACTACCAAGCAAAGGTTTACAAACACTTACTCACTGTTGTTTAGTCCCCCCCACACACACATTTTAGAATATCAGTAGCAAACTCCTCAAAACCATGAAATAACACAATTAAAACTGCGGGAATTATGTTGAGTCCATCATCCAAAACAAATAAACACCATGTTTTATTTCAGCATCTTCAAAAGTAGGCACCCTTTGACTGGAATTTGTACAGTCTTACTCTCTTATCATCCAGTTTCTTGAGGAAGCTTTTTAAACAGAATTTCCATCTTTGCTGGACTCTTATTGGTGGCTTTTTATTCATTATTTGGTCCTAGTAATCCATTTCAAATGTTTTTTTTTTTAAATACCATTTTAGTTTTCAAATGCAAAAGAAAAAGAATATGTTGGCAGAATTACATTTTTGTCTATGACATTCAGTTCAAACATCGAAATGAAATTGTCTTCGCTCGGCGTGGGTATGTCTTATGTGATGTTGTCTCTTGGCCAAGTGTTATCATATGTTTCTCTGACATTTGTACTGTGTCCAGGATTCTCAGGCGAGGCATTAATCACACTTCGTATGCAGACAGTGAAGCCGTATTGGGAGCTCTAGACTGGACGTTTCCAGTCATTTCTCTCAGTTCTCTGTCCCAGTAGATGTGTGCTGGGATTCCCACACCACTTCGTTCACCTGACTTTTGTGTTTCATTCTTTTGCTGGCTTGGTGTTCTGAAGTTCAGAATAAACGTATTTTTGTTTGAACTGCAATTGAGTCCTCCATTCCTTCCGTTACAGAACATACCATGGCGAACATGACACAACAACTCGCCGCGATCTCCCAGCGCCTCGATCAGATGCAGATTGGCTTGTCGTGGAGGAGGCGCCCGCATCGCGCCGGTCCGAGCCCCACCTTAATCCTCCGGCTCCTTACGCGGGTGAGCCCACATCATGCCGTTCCTTCCTATCTCAGTGCTCCCTGACCTTCTCATTACAGCCTTCCTGTTTCCCCACTGAGAGTTCCAAGGTTGCATTTGTGATTATGTGATGTGGGACAATCAGAGCAAATGCTGCAGTTCCTTCACCAACTTCTCCCAGGAGCTTCGGAAGGTCTTTGACCAGTCGGCTCTGGGGAATGAAGCGGCACGGGCTCTCTCTCTGCTGCGTCAAGATACCAGATCGGTGTCGGATTACGCCATCGAGTTCCGCACACTCGCCTCATCTTGCGGCTGGAACGACAAGGCTTTATGGGACCATTTCCTTCACGGATTACCGGAACGCATCAAGGATGAGATATACTCCATGGAGCTGCCCACCACACTCGATGGGCTGGTCGAACTCGCCACTCGGGTTGATTTCCGCCTGACACTGAGGTCTCAACACCTCCGTATGGAGACGATAGGTGCACGATAGCTCTAATCCCTCACCTGGCGCTAGGGTCACTACGCCGCCACGACTCAGCTTCTCTGAGGAGAAACCAATACAGATCGGCCGTGCTCACCTCACGGCCCGGGAACGCCGCCATCGGATTGCCAACTGTTTGTGTCTCTACTGTGCGGAAGCGGGGCATGTCGTCACAAGCTGCCCTCACGGGAAGCAACCTCCCTCTGGAGGATGGTCACGCACGGTAAGCGCGACCACGGCTCTGCTGCCCTCTGGTGGCCGCACTACTCTCCAGGCCGTTCTTCAGTCAGAGGGTGTTGGCCACCCTGTTGATGCTCTCCTTGACTCTGGAGCAGAGGGGGACTTTTTGGATATTGAACTGGCCAGGAGCTGGAAGATTCCAGTTTTTCCATTAGCCAGTGCTGTCTCCGCCAGTACACTTTGTGGAACTCCGCTCACCAAGATCACATCTGTCACTGGACTCGTTCACTTGACCACCTCCGGCAATCACGTTGAGGAGATTCGTTTCCTCCTTATTCACTCTCCCTCGTCCCCATAGTTTTAGGGCACACCTGGCTTACCAAGCACAACCCTCTTATTGATTGGGCTCACCATATGGTAGTAGAGTGGAGCCCTTTTTGTCTGTCTCAATGTTTGGTGTCTGCTTCACCCCCTTTAATGTCTGACTCTGTGTTACAGGAGGAGTCGGGGAACCTGGTTAATGTTCCGGAGGCCTACCATGACTTGAGGGCGGTGTTCAGTAGGTCCCAAGCTTCATCTCTTCCTCCGCATCGCCCATATGACTGTGCGATAGATCTGTTACCTGGCACTTCTCCACCTAAGGGGCGCCTTTATTCGCTCTCCGGTCCTAAGAGGGAGGCCATAGAGAAATATATTAATGATTCTCTATTAGCCGGTATTATACGTCCTTCTTCCTCTCCAGCTGGGGCGGGGTTCTTCTTTGTGGAGAAGAAGGATGGTTCGTCCGTCCCTGTATTGATTATCGGGGGCTGAATGACATCACAGTCAAGAATAGTCATCCCTTGCCGCTGATGTCTTCGGCCTTCGAACTCTTACAGGGGTCAACCATTTTCACGAAGTTAGACCTACGCAATGCTTATAACCTAGTTTGGATTAGGAAGGGGACGAATGGAAGACCGCCTTTAACACCCCTACAGGTCACTTTGAATATCTGGTCATGCCCTTTGGACTTTCAAACTCCCCTGCGGTCTTCCAGGCGCTCGTTAACGACGTGCTCAGAGACATGGTCAACTGGTTTGTATTTGTATACCTCGACGACATCTTGAACTTTTCCCAGAACGAGCGTGATCACATCCAGCACGTCAGGCGAGTGTTACAGCGGCTTCTAGAGAATCGTTTATTCGCCAAGGTGGAGAAGTGCGAGTTCCATGCTCAGTCAGTTCCGTTCCTGGGGTTTATTTTGTTGCCAGAGGGCATTCGAATGGATCCTGCCAAAGTAGAAGCAGTTGCTAGTTGGCCCACCCCAGATAATCGTAAAGCGGTCCAGCGATTTCTGGGGTTTGCCAATTTCTACAGGCGGTTCATTCAAGGTTTTAGCCTTATCGCCCTGCTTTTGACTAGTCTTACCTCCACACATACGCGTTTCTGTTGGTCAGAACAGGCTCAGGAGGCCTTTGACAAATTAAAGGGCCGCTTTGTTACTGCCCCCATTCTTAAGAACCCGGACCTGTCTTGCCAATTCGTAGTGGAGGTGGATGCGTCAGAGGTGGGAGTGGGGGCAGTTTTGTCCCAGAGATCCCTCGCTGGCGACAAAATACACCCTTGCGCCTTTTTCTCCCATCGTCTCACCCCATCGGAACGGAACTACGACATCGGGAATAAGGAGTTACTGGCTGTCAAGTTGGCTTTGGATGAGTGGCGCCACTGGCTGGAGGGCGCGGGGGTTCCTTTTTTGGTTTGGACCGACCATAAGAACCTTGAGTACATCCGGTCCGCAAAAAGACTAAATTCACGACAGGCTCGCTGGGCTCTATTCTTCGGGCGTTTTAATTTTAACATCTCCTATCGGGGAGTAAGAACGGTAAACCTGATGCGCTCTCACAGCTTTTTGAAGCTGAGACTGACTCCACCTCTCCGGCGCCCATAGTGCCACCCAGCCGGGTGATTACAGCGGTCACCTGGGAGGTGGAATCCAGAGTCCGCGAGGCGCTTGACGGCGTCACTATCCCCGCCGGATGCCTGTTGTTTGTTCCTGGGCCGGTTCGAACCAGCGTCCTTCAGTGGGGCCACTCTTCCAAACTAGCTTGACATCCGGGAGCGGCTCGTACCATTTCGCTGATTAAGCAACGGTTTTGGTGGCCATCGATGGTGCGGGACGCTCGCGAGTTTGTGTTGGCCTGCCCGGTATGCGCAGTGAGTAAGTGCTCTAATCGTCCCCCAGTAGGGCTTCTCCGACCGCTGCCTATCTCTTCGAGACCCTGGTCCCACATTGCCATGGACTTTGTCACAGGTCTACCCCCGTCTGATGGTAACACCGTGGTCCTCACTGTGGTAGACAGGTTCTCGAAGGCGGTATATTTTATTCCCCTCCCCAAATTACCTTCAGCGAGGGAGACAGCGGCCATTGTCTTGGATCACGTCTTCTGTATTCATGGCCTCCCGGTGGACGTGGTCTCTGACAGGGGTCCCCAATTTATATCTAGGTTCTGGACAGAATTCTGTCGCCAACTGGGGGCGACTATGAGCCTCTCCTGTGGTTACCATCCGCAGACCAATGGTCAATCCGAGCGGGCCAATCAGGACTTGGAGAGGGTCCTGCGTTGCGTGGCGTCTGCAGATCCATTGACTTGGAGTTCTAAATTAGCCATGGTCGAGTATGCACATAACTCCTTCCCGGTCTCTACGGGTTTATCACCCTTCCAGTGCTGTTTAGGCTACCAGGCCCCATTATTTCCCTCTCAAGAATCCAACGCTATTGCTCCATCCGCGCACGTGTTTATTCAGAGATGCCTCCGGACATGGAGGCTCGCCAGCCAAACCCTTATCCGGACCGGCGAAAGGAACAAGGCGTCGGCGGACCGTCACCGTTCTAAGCCCCCACTTTACGTTTGCGGTCAGAAGGTTTGGTTGTCTACGCAGGACATTCTCCTCAAACTGCCCGCATGCAAACTGGGGCCTAAATTCATCGGACCATACATCATTACTAAGGTGCTTAACCCGGTGACGGTTCGACTCAAGTTACCCCCATGCTTAGAAGAATTCACCCCGTGTTTCATGTATTCAGAGTCAAGCCCGTCGTTCGCTCCCCTCTCCAACCCCAGACCTCGGCCCCTCCGCCTCCCAGACTCACCGAGGGGTCGCCTGCCTACACGGTATGACGG
This sequence comes from Beaufortia kweichowensis, assembly GCA_019155185.1. Taxonomy (NCBI): domain Eukaryota; kingdom Metazoa; phylum Chordata; class Actinopteri; order Cypriniformes; family Gastromyzontidae; genus Beaufortia; species Beaufortia kweichowensis. Next base: position 13,814,716 of record CM032803.1, on the reverse strand, counting down.
CTCCTCGATGTGAGGCGGAGGGGTAGGGGCCATCAGTATCTGGTAGACTGGGAGGGTTATGGTCCAGAGGAGAGATGCTGGGTTCCGGCTCGTGACACACTGGATCGCGCCCTCACAGACCAATTCCACCGGTGTCAGGGTGAGTCTTCCGAAGATGCCAGGAGGCATCCCTGAGGGGGGGATTCTGTCAGTCTTCATTACCTTCTCCGACTCTGTCCTGCCGTTACACCTGCGCGCTGTCACTGTCAGTTGCACATGGTGTTTGTTTTGGATCCTGTCATTGTCACCCTCACGTGGAGAAGCAATCAGCGCTAACTCACGGCGCTGCGCGATCGTTCAGTTGAATTCTCGACTCACAGTTAAATAGCGCTATCACTAGCTATTAATAGTCTGACTCCTACTGGCATAGTGTCAACAAAATGTTTTAATGACCAAATACAAACAAAAAATAACTTTTAATATTCCATGTGAAAGGTGATTTCCCTTGCACAGCCCCAAGCAGCACACGAAACAGGCATTTTTCTCCAGTCCAGTTTTGAGAGTTATGGAAACGTTGACCTAGCTAAGATGGCAGCAGCGTTGACGTACGATCCAGCGGCCAATGTCGCGTCTAGTTATTATATATGTCTATGAGTGGACACATAACGCGTGTTTACATAGAAAAACAATGGAAAAGTAACACATTTGAAAAATGCATTCTTTGTGAAAGGTGTTCTATGTTTTAAAGTTATGTACCACCTTTTAAAATTCACAGATCAGTGCCAACAAAAAAAAGTTACAAAATACACCAGCGAGCATGCACGTTATAACATCAATTACGTATCGGAATTGTCCACTATGTCATCGCGCTACAGGCTGCAGCAAGGACATCTTGTAAAACACAAAGTTAAACATCAGTGTCAGTCACAGCATAACATTTGTACCTACATAAATGATGTAAAAAACTCCTTCTGACTCTAACTTGCCACAACACCCGTGGCCTTATTTGAGTGTCTAGCTTATTTTTAATGGGAGGTATGCGGTAAGCTGCAAAACGCGGGTGTTCTGATTTGTGGTGCGGGCTTGCATCTAAAATCCTGCCACTTCCACCGGCACGGCTCTTTGCAGCCGCCAAATATACAAATATTTTATCTTTCTGTAAGCTGCAGTGTTAGCCGCATTGGTTTTAAACCATCATTGAACACCCAGTTAACACACAACAAACCACTTACGTAACTTATTGGTACTTTCTGGTAATTTCATGACTTACCAACTGACAACGTAACTGCAACGTCCCAGGCATGTAATATCATTACCATAACCAATTCCTAACTTCGCCTTTACGGTCTCCTTACTTTACAAGATAACCAAAAACAGTCCCATAATGTAACCTGTTCGTACTATTTTGGTAATAATATGACTTACTGGTAACAGGCTGTCCAGACGACCCTCTGCCTAGCTTTGTGGTTAAGGGTAGTGCTGTGCCCATACCTAGAGTATGATGCAGCCATACCTAACGCTCTCCAGGCTGCAGGTGTAGAAGCAACTGATGATGCGAGGGCAAACTTTCTCTGTTGTCTTCACCACTGCCTCTGTGTGCATCACCCATGTGAGGTCTTCAGTGATGTAAACAGCATGTAATGTGTCAGTATTCTCCTCCTTACTGTTTGGCCGCCATAATATATATATATATATATATATATAATATATATATATATATATATATATATTATATATATATATATATGTATTATATATATATATATATATATATATATATATATATATATATATATATATATATATATATATATATAAACTGCATATGTAAACTGCATAGTGAGTTATGGATGCGATCAATGGCAATTTGTGTCCCCTATTCCGGATTGCACATGCTACGGATTGCACCTATAACACGTCATGTCAGGGGTTTTTTTCTCTCCTAAAGAGTTTTTTTGAATCCCTGACCACTGACTGCTATGTCATTACATGTAAAGCTGCTTTGATACAATGTCCTTTGTGAAAAGCGCTATACAAATAAAATTGAATTGAATTGAATTGAATATATATATATATATATATATATATATATATATATATATGGTGGTGTGTGTGCGTGTGTGTATTTAGGTTTTCATGACAACACTAGATCCTAGCAAACAGTTATAATTTTCTCAGTGGTCCCTTCTGATTTCAGCCAACCATTTATTTATGCCGATCTAACTCCTTTGGGATTGAATAAAACAATAGTTCAGGATTTCTCTGATGACTGTTGTTACAGCCAACAGCACAACATATTCCGTGCATACTGTTACCTTGTTGTAAAACTTCTAGGAGTGTTTCGTTGATCTTCCTCTGGTAGTTGTGGGTAGACCATAGACTGAAAGAGGTCGAGCAGCTGCGACTCGGACACAAAAATGGCGGCGACAAAGCACAGTGACGTCACATGAACCCATGAATAGGCTACTGAGCTCAAATCTCCAAACCAAAAAACTGAATTCAGTTGACTCAAAATGCAAAACACACTCATATTTACATGATACTCATATTAAATACACTTACAATAACACTAAGCTTTTGAAATGAGCTTTTAATGCATTACCCATACACTTAAACAATTTCTGAAAAGGTCAAATCCAGGCATGAATAAACTTAAAAAGGACACTCCAATTATCTATATTATACTGCAACTTCATGAATAATGTATTTTCAAAATATGCTTTCAGTGCATTACTATACTCATTTTTAAGCATACTGTTAAAACATACCTAAAATATATTTCCAAAAGTCGAAATCAGCACACTTTAAAAATGGTACGTAACTTTCACTTTAAATATATTTTTCTGAAATACTTTTCTAAGAAATATAGTAAATTACAATTACTTTAAAGTATGTTAAAAGTGTAATAAAAAACAAGTAAAAGCATTTTGGTAATATGCTCTAATATATTTAAAATATTTGAAATACAAAAACTATATTTTTTCACCAGGGTTCTAACTATGTCAATATTCTCTTTATATGATATAGCACACCTTTTAAAACACTTATGTATATTTGTTGTTTACTTATCTCAAAATCTAGTGCATTATAAAATGTACAGTACCACTGTTGGGAAAATATATGAGTACTACATTAGTAATATATGTTTCGTAAAATATATTTAATTTAAATTTAGGTTTAGTATATAAATGTCTACCAAGATTGAACTTGATTTTTAAAGCATTTAAGCACACTTTTTAGAAATACACTAATACGTATATTTTTGTGGTAGTATACTTTATTTCAATACACTAAAAATCAATTTAAGTATTAGTGGTATTTAGTATACTTTTGTAAGTGCACTAAAGTAAAAATATACTTTTAATTAGTATATTATAGTCTACTACTTTAAACCTTTTATTTAGCACAAAAAATAACAATGTACTACAATTGTACTTGATGGTATTTATTTTTTGTACATTTAAGTATCCTTTTTTTACCTTTTGGGCTTAAATGTTTAAATAGAAAGTTTGGAGTTTGCTTTTGTTTTGTACAGAATGGCACAAAGTTACCTGGCACAGAGTGTTCCCTGTCAAAAATGACTGGTTATTGAAAGTTAATGTGGAAGGTCACAAAAAACAGGACCTTTACTTTGAAATGTTTTTATTTTCTTAAAGGAGGTCCAAAGTAAAACTTGTGCTGTTCTCTATCTGTCACGGTTTCACCCTGCACCTCTCCACACCTGTTATGCATTACCCGCCATCATCCTGATTCACCTGCAACTGCCTGTGCACCTTCTTTTATGTGGGTCTCAGCGCCACCACAAAGGCCAAGTTGTCCGGGAAGGGTCCTCGGGGGAGTTTCATTACCTTTTTGACGTGGGTGCTGGTGAGCTGCGGATATACCCCAGCCAAACTGCAGCTCTTTATCAGTCCCACGCCCAACCCAGAGACCAGCCCAGCATCATCATCCCGCCGCACGGAGCTAATGCCGGACCGACCCACTGCAGATGGAGAGTCAGAGCCTGCTGCGACAACAGAGCCAGAGTGTAGACCCACTGCTGCGCCGACTGTCGCCCCGGAGCCAGACCCTCAAGAATCGTCTGACCAAATGTGTGAGCCGGCAACAGCGCTTCTGCCTGCGGGAGTGATGTTGGGGGATGAGGACATGGGGGATGAGGACATGGAGGGTGAGTATCCCGCCAAGGCCAAGATGGTCGCCCCAGAGTGTTCTGCCGCGGCCAAGATGGCCGCCCCTGAGGTCCCTGCCACGGCCAAGATCTGAGTTTCCTGACCCCGCCTCTGAGTTTCCTGACCCCGCCCCTGAGGTTCATGAACACGCCCCTGAGTTTCCTGACCACGCCCCTGAGTTGCCACAGCCCGCCCCTGAGGTGCCACAGCCTGACTGTTAGATTTGAAAACATTAGCTCAGAACACATTAACACTGTATAGTGTTAGAGAACATTTTATGGAAAATTTCATGGGCAATCAATACTGTCATATTTCAGAAAGCTATGTTTTCTTCTTAGGAACAAACAAATCAACGACCACCTGGCTGTATCTGTCAAATTTGGCCATTGTGACAAACAAAAAGAACACACTGACACAGTCATTGAAATAATATTTTTGGAGCAAAAATACCAAAATTTTTCATATTCTTTAATTTTTCCTAATAAAGAATAAACCAAATTGACAAACATCATGTCTTTGTGTGAACTCATGCAAGTGACTGACAAAAGCATTTTTTTAATGTGCCTTCCAAGTACAACTGGTCAATTTTATGCACATGACAGACAACTGCATATTGCAAATATTGTTTTGCAAATATACTCTCTGCAATCGAAACAGACAGTGCTTGTTTTCATATCTTTTGACGCACACAATGTGAGCATAAAGAATATGAACAGTTTTTGTTGCATGAAATTTTCTTTATATGACTCTGTCAGGCCAGATTTGACAGACTCAGGTGGTCATTGATTTTTGATCTTTTGTTCATAGGTAGAAAAATACCTTAATAAAAAAGATACCTGAAATACGACAATATTGTTATTGTCCATTAAATGTTCGTCATATTAATGTTACCTTCTTATGATGTATCGCGTCATTGTCTTCTAATATTTGTAAGTCACTTTGGATAAAAGCGTCAGCTAAATGCCTAAATATAAATGTAATTTTTAACATTTTTAAGTCTTTAAACTTTTTTTCAATTTTAGGTCAATTCTAGGACTTTTTCACGAGTTCGCCTTTGCAACTAATCAAGCAAGAGGAATGGTATGTGTAATGGTAATGTCATTTCAGCCATATACAAGTACATAGTGAAATGAAACAACGTTTTTCCAGGACCAAGGTGCTACAGTACAAAAACCCTATATACATAAAGTGCACAAAGTGCAAACAGACAGCACAAGACAGTAACGCAGACCAATACACAGTTCAATATGAAAGTGACTGTAGTGATTGTGTAAAGTGACAGTGCAAATATTAAAAAATAAAAAATAATAAAAACAGTCCAATGGCAGTAGTGTAAGTTGTAATGAGTTATTTTGAGTTTAGCAGCCTGATGGCATGGGGGGAAAAACTGTTGCAAAGTCTGGTCGTGAGGGACCGAATGCTTCGGTACCGTTTACCAGACGGCAGGAGGGTGAAAAGTGCGTGTGAGGGGTATGTGGGGTCATCCACAATGCTGGTGGCTTTGCGGATGCAGCGTGAGGTGTAAATGTCTGTGATAGAGGGAAGAGAGACCCCAATGATCTTTTCAGCTGTTCTCACTATCCGCTGCAGGGTCTTGCGGTCCGAGACGGTGCAATTCCCAAACCAGGCAGTGATGCAGCTGCTCAGGATACTCTCGATTGTCCCTCTGTAGAACACGGTGAGGATGGGGGTGGGAGATGTGCTTTCCTCAGTCTTTTTAGAAAGTACAGGCGCTGCTGGGCTTTTTTTGCTGTGGAACTGGTGTTGAGCGACCAGGTGAGGTTCTCCGTCAGGTGAACGCCAAGAAACTTGGTGCTCTTTACGATCTCCACAGGGGAGCCGCCGATGTTCAATGGAGAGTGGTCTCTCTGTGCTCTTCTGAAGTCAACTACCATCTCTTTAGTTTTGTCCACGTTCAGAGACAGGTTGTTGGCTCTACACCAGTCCATTAGCTGTTTCACCTGTTTCACCCACCACGGTCGTGTCATCGGCGAACTTAATGATGTGGTTCGAGCTGTGCATTGCTACACAGTCATGAGTCAGCAGAATGAACAGCAATAGACTGAGCACACAGCCCTGAGGGGCCCCAGTGCTCAGTGTGGTGGTGCTGGAGATGCTGTTCCCGATCCGGCGGTAAGTGAATTGCAGGGGGTCTTATGAGGGGGGCAGCAGGGTCTTAATGTGCCTCAAGATGAGCCTCTCGAAGCACTTCATGATGACAGGTGTAAGTGCAACGGGACAGTAATCGTTGAGGCAGGACACTGGAGACTTCTTTGGCACAGGGACAATGGTGGTGGCCTTGAAGCACGTTGGAACTACAGTGCTGCTGAGAGAAATGTTGAAGATGTCTGTGAAAACATCTGCCAGTTGGTCTGCACATCCTCTGAACACCCTACCAGAAATGTCTGGTCTAGCAGCCTTCCGCGGGTTAACTCTGTGTAGTCTTCCTTACATTAGCTGTGGTTAGACACAGCACCTGGTCATTGGGGGGAGGGGTGGTCTTCCTTGCCGTTACACCGTTTTGTGCCTCAAACCGAGTATAGAAGTCGTTCAGCGCATCTGGGAGGGAGGCATCATTGTCACAGGCAGGTGGAGTCGACCTGTAGTTGGTGATACTCACGCCACATGCGCCGCGTGTCTCTGCTGTATAAATGAGAGAGAGGGTAGCGGGCTCGGAAAGGACGCCAGAGCCGGGATTCGAACTCGCATCGCCGAAGCGCAGTTGCGCTGTATATATGTCAGGAGCGCTGTCTACTCAGCCACAGGCTTAGACTTTTACAGGATATATTTAACTGAACATCTCTATAAACCCTTCTTCCACTCTTGGCAAGCTCTTTAACTGAAACACAGAATCTGTTTGTAGGAGATGCAGAAGAGGCCCCATCCTCAAATGTGTAAGCCACCAGGGTCATAATTTCACAGAACTTTCATCACTTAACTTTACAACAGAATTATTTTTAAAAGTTGTGTTATTATATGAATGACAGATAACAATCGTGGATCCGGTAAACTGATAAACTGATAAAAATTATTTGATTTAAAGTCATGTACTAAATTTGATAAAGTTTGGAGCCATGTAGGTCTGAGTTTTGAGTTGAATTGCTGTTTCGTGAAGCTTCGAGGAGATATACAGTTGAGTATCGTCGGCATAGCAGTGAAAATAAACTCCATGTTTCTTAATTATTGCTTCTAAGGGCAACATGTACAGGGCAAAGAGTAGAGGTTTTAGAACTGATCCCTGTGGTATTCCCTGTGGTAAGATTTCTCATTGTTTATTGCTACAGATTGAAAGTGGTCAGATAAGTATGATTTAAACCATTCTAATGCGATTCCACTAATGCCAACATAAGTCTCTAGGATCAAGTTGTGGTTTTTTAATAGTAGGCACAATAACGACCAGCTTATATTCTTTAGGGACATATCCTAATGTTAGAGATGAGTTTATAATACTAAGCATAGGGTCTATTATTTCAGGCAGCATCTCTTTTAATAAGGTAGTAGGGATTGGATCTAGTATGCACATTGCTGATTTAGATGATTTAATTATCTTAAACAGTTCATTCTTTTCTATAGTTGAGAATAATTGCAGTTGCTCAGTAGGAGGGCTGGAATGTTCTGTCTATTTAGGGAATATAGCCTATGTTATAACATAGTTATAATTTTGTCTCTAATATTATCAATTTTATTTGTAAAGAAATTCATAAATTCATCACTACTATGTCGATAGCCAGCATCTGAGGATGGTGACAATTTATTTTTTGTTATTCATCCAAATTGAATTATTCAATGGAAATGTGGATGTTGCCCACAATGGTCCCCAAATGAGCACACTTGCTGCCAAATGCATGTACAACAAATGCACCAGCTCCAGTTCCTCTTCTTTAAAATATGACTTAAAACAGGCAAAGCATAAAACAAAATTGACCTTTAGATGCCTTCCAGATTTTTCGGTCCTTAACTGATCTGGGTGCATCAGGTCCTGGTCTATCTCACTGACCTTTGAGCCCAAGTACCATTCTTCATTATGGTGCTTACTATCTAGCTACAGAGATGTAATCTGTTTTGTAACACCAAGGCACTAAGTACAAAAAAGTAAGACCCAACTCTTAGGTTGTTCTCAATGTCAAATTCAGCATTACAAGAAGGACAGTTTTGTGGCATTGTCTCAGTGGGTTCTATGTAGTTTTACAATTGATACAATAGAAATGGGGCACATACTGGCCAAACTGTTCATAGGCTTTATGAAAAAGGTATGAGGTTGCTGGCACCAAGCCAGGGAAATGTTCATTAAACAATGTAAGAAGATCCTGAACTGCTACACCTGTCAAATTGTGCCTCAGTAAAAGCAGACTCTGTCCCTTTATGAGAGGAGCACCAGGGTATACAGGATCATCATTTCGCTGTTTCTGTAAAAGACAAAACTTATCACATTTACACTTACAGCAATATTAACAGAAATACAGTACCACTGACAGTGTTGTTCTGACAGATGGCTCGAGGACAGATGGCTTACACTGTCAACATGGTTACAGTTTAAATTTAAGTTTCTATTCATCAAGATTAGTAAATGCTGTAGCTAACATGGTAACAACTAAAAATATGTGCTCCTGTGCACTTCCATCATCTTCCTCTCTGTCCTCCTGTGCACTTCCATCATCTCCCCTCTGTCCTCCTGTTTACTTCCATCATCTTGTCTTACTGGCTTCTTTTCACTTCTTTGCAAGTATCTGTATCAGGATGTGTAAGATTAATCGGAGACAAATGTATAGAAAAAGGTGCAGTTTTAGTCACAAAACAGCAGTATTTAGCATCTAAAAACAACAAAGCAGTTTGTAGAAAGGCAAAATGTAATATACAAATCATTTAATAAACAGCCTACAAAAACTGTGGGCTGTGCAAGGGTTGAAATATGATTAATCATTTAGGATTTAAACATGCTGTTATACATAAACATTTAGGTTATAAAATATCATGTTATACATAAACATTTTTCTCTTAAAAACATACCTTTTCACAAACTTTTTTTTCTGTAAAAACAGCTAGGAACTGGATATGTACAAAGAAATCTCTTGTATATTAATTTCGGTGGTTTCTGCAAATACATTGCAAACAACATTAACTGTAAACTGTAAGTACCTGTAATGTTTTATGTTTAACTTTGTTAAACTTCAGGGCTTGAGCACACATTTTAGATACACCAGGCAGTTTTGCCTGGAAAATAGGTTCTTTTTAACCCGAAAGTCATAGTCATAGTCTTGGGTCAAATTAATACTGATAATACTAAAAATAATAAGGCAAAATAAATTAACGAAGTTGTTTACCATCATATTGGTATTTAAATCTACAAAATATTATTGTACTGTAATTATATTTTCATAATGTATAATTACTGTAGGCTATTATACTACAGTACACTTTGAGTACTGTGATAATTTTTTTATTAATTATTTTTGTTTACCTGTTTCTGATTAAGTCTTCTTTATTTTGCTGTTCTTGGGGTCTTCTGGTTTAGTCTTATCGCAATTCCAATGTCTTTTCAGCTTTCTTTTTGATGCCATGATGATTTCAGCATAGTTTCTGACTTGAATTTGGCGCTATAAGGTCTGTGCTGTAGTTCTGAAGCTTACTGCTGTCACGGTTTCACCTTCACCTCCCTATGGGCTCCATCTCCCATCGTTGGACCTCCAGTCAGCCATTTTGATTTCTCACACCTGCCATCAATCACCCATTAACCCGGACTCTATTTAAACCCTGTTCTGTTTGGTGTTTGTGGTCAGGTCTCGTTTGTACTACGTTGTTGTTTAATGTGTTCTTTGGTTGCCTGATCGGGTTCCCTATGTATTACAAACCTGTATAACCCATGGATATTCTACTTGCTACTCTGTGGATTAATTCCTGTGTTAATTCCTGTGCACCTGTGACTGGTACCTGTGGATGTTTTGTCTTTTGTGGATTACTCACCTGTACCCAAGGATTTTGCACCACCAGTAAACAACTCTTATTTTACTTCACTCTGTCTGCCTCATCCATCCCTCATCCGTAACAACTGCAGCCAGACCACCGTGTCATACATTTTCCCAGTCTCTTGACAGCAGGTCGGCAGGTGACTGAGGTGAGGTTATCACGATGTCGTTCCTATTTGCAATCCATTACTTATTTAACAAAACCATTAAAAGTGGAAAGCACATCGCTTATTGTTGGGAATTCGGAGAAGTTTAATCAAGTGACGTCGCAGCCTGACCTTGATAGCGATGATAACTGGCTCGAAAAGAACCGGAGAAGACTGTATACCAGCCCTGCTATTTGAAGGCAAGTTTACATTGTACCGGTTATTTTCCGTTGACACTTTTAGCTACTTTTATGCTTAATTTTGTCCTTTTATTGCACGGTAAAAAAGCAATCACAGACCCTATAGGAAAAGAAGGTAAATATCACAGATTTTGCCAGATGTTTATTTTCTTTAAATAGTGTATGTCATTTTAACTTTGGGTGGATACAGTCGTTAAGGTAAACAATTTAGGTATTGATTTGGTGAAAACATCCAGTACGATTAAATCAGCACGCATGCGCAGTGTTATACAAGTTTGGAAATTTCAGCATTTTATTGGAAAAATTGTGCAAACGTATGGATCTTATGGCCTTTGAGTTTTTCAATGACGTAATTAATATTTTTCAACAAGTATTGTTATAAGCATTACATTGTTATAAACTCAATTTTAGCTAAAACATTCCTGATTTACAATGATTCAGTTATTTGTAATACACAATGTAGTTAAAAAAGAAACCAGATTTACCAGTTTTAATGTAGTTTGATTTTACTGTAACTGTCAACTACATATACTGTAGGTAGCTTGGTTGGATGGGTAGCTAAAAAGCTACCTACAGTAGCTATCTTAACTACATTCTTAACTACAAAGCTATCTTAACTACATTCTTATGACACTGTAAAATACTTTTATTTCAGTTTTTTCGGACAGTTGTTGGTTCAAAAAGTTTTTATTTGTCAAATGAATTTTATGAAAATATTTTTATTTTACACCTGTGAATTGCATTTTACGCATGTGAACCTATGCATGTGTGCATCGTGTCTTACGCATGAATTATTAATGATACTAAACTGCTTCCATAGTTGTTTGCTGGTGTAGGCTAAACTTCTTTATTTCTCTCATTATATCAGATTCGTTCAAAGACCTTGTCACAAGGAAGAAAAATTTTAAGTTTAAATGCATAGCTAACTTGCTTATATGCCGTTTTAAAAAGTGAGGTATATAAAAACTATAACAAGTATGAAGTGCTCACACAGTAATGTATTAATTACTAGTAATTATAATGGGTCAGATCCCCACCATGTAGACATTGTGAGGATGTTAATAATTTTTTATCATTGTTTACTGTACACTGTCTTTAGGAAAAGCAAACCAAGATCAAAAATTTCCCTTTCCCACACCAGTTCAGATAATGCCACAAATATGGGAAGCCCACCACATCCACATCATCACTCAATTTTTTTTAAAAGTCCACGACCATATGGAGTCCACATCAACCTGACATTGTAAGTTACAAGGTTGTTCTGGTTGTTTTCTGTATATTCTCTCAGACAGACATTATTTTTAACATATCTCTCTTTTTATCTACACATTTTAGGGCAAAGACATAGATGAAGGTTTATCCTCAACACAACAAAATGTAAATGATTATTATGACATACAAGTTAGGGTGTTAAAATGTGACTTTGTGTACAGAAAATGTGTACAAGTTATAATATGTCTGCATTTCGTTTTAGCAGATAATAAATGATAGCACTGGTCAGCAAATGGTGCCCCAAATGGATGAAATCATGGCATGCCTTCATGGTAGGTGTTTAAGCTTGCATTAGAGGGGTTGACGTTAAAGAACAAAGTTTGTTCTGCAGTAGATGATGATCTATCTATCTATCTATCTATCTATCTATCTATCTATCTATCTATCTATCTATCTATCTATCCTGTGCTATAGTTAATACAAATCAAATAAATTAGTTTTTCCTTTGTTCACCTAGAACTTCCAGAAATGATTAAACTAATGAGTGTGTGCAGTGTGTACATGCCTTGATGCCCTCATCTGGGGGACCCCCTTATTCACAACATTATCTTTTGTCAGTAAAATCGAGTTGGTATGTTACAATTAAAAAAAATAAGTTAAATGTATCTTTGTATTATTTATCTATAATTCATTCATTGTTTAATTTGTACCATGTACATTTTGTATTTGAAAGCATTTATTGGTGTTTTATTAACGGGGATCATTTTTAAAGTTCTAGGATACATAGGTTACATAGGATACATGTGAATTATCTTGTTAGTGGAAACCTGCACACGACAGATCATACCACTCTACTACTCCATACATCTCCCTTTTTCTCTATACAGCACCCCTTGGCTGGCAGTGAAGTTACAGTTCCAAAGAGGGCGTTCAACAGCTGAACCGATCATGCATGTAAATCTGGATACTGGTCATTTGTAAGTCGCTTTGGATAAAAGCATCTGCTAAATGAGTAAATGTTAATTTTCCTACATTCCTGTAACACTTACCTCTAACACTCACTGAAATGCTCCTGCAGTGCTTTAATTGTTTTCCTCTTTTGATTCTGTTGTGTTATTGCTAACTTAAGTCTATTTTTATTACCCAAAATATCATATTACCTGACCATCAATTATTGTTAGTGACAGCCATAGATCTGGTAAAACATTTCAAAATTTTAGTTGAATAATATTTTTTATATTTTATTGATTTTTATATATTTTATGATATATATGATGTGATATTTTATCATTGAGGTGTTCTTAAAAAGTGCTAAAATCTTGTCTCATCTCATTCTTGTGGACCCAATCTCAGGTCTTGTTATTTACCTGGGGATAAAACTTACCTGTGAATAAAACTTACCTGTGGATGTTATTTACCTGTGGCTAAAACTTATCACACCCCAGACAATAAATCTCGTTTTTGTCATGAAAGGTAAAGGGTGTTAAAACACATGGACAAATGTACACTAAACTATAGTATAGTTTGAGTTCATTGTTGTGATGCTGGTCCTAAATTTCATTCATAACCGTTTTAAAAAGGTGTTAAAAAGTCCTAAATTTGATTTGGTGAAACCTACAGAAACACTGTGGTTACGGGTGATGATGATTATGATGGATGGATGGAGACACAGGGTATAGTGAAGTGCAGGGTTTAATATGTGAAACAACAGACACAAATCCCACAGGTAACAAATAACATCCACAGGAAAGTAGAACAGGTTAGAATAACACATACCATGTAACACAAACCAATCGAGACCTGACACAGAAGAAAGAAAACATAAGGCTTAAATAGCGTCCAGGTGATTAAAGACAGGTTGGTTAGCAGGTGAGTAATCAAAATGGCTGACAGAGGATGATGGGAGATGGAGTTCATAGGGTGGCACTGGTGAAACCTTGACAATTGTACAAAGTAAAACAAGAACTGTGAACTTTATTGCATCATAAGTGCATGGATATAAAAACATTACATTTCAAGGAACGGTTTAGGGTTAGGTCGGGTTTATTGTGAGTTGTGGCATGTTGTGTGTGGGTCAGATCTGGCCCTCGTGCGACCAGCCGGGTATAATGTGAGTTGTGACATGTTGTGTGTGGGCCAGATATTGCCTGTGTGAATCAAACCGGTTTAGGGTGATTGAGGATTGTTAACAAATTAATTATATTAGTTAATGAATAAATTGTGTCTGGGCCATGCAGCCTATTGCTATCCAGCTGGTTTTTAGGTAAGTTTTGGCTTATTGTTTCTGGGCCAATCTGCCTGTTTATAATAAGTATGCTGCATGGTTAGGCCTATTTGGTTTTGAAATATAAATGAAGAGACTGGCATCATTTACTCACCCTTACATTGTTCCAAACTTCTGTTAAACACAAATTAAGATGTTTTAAAGAATATTTGTATTTTATAATTTTTTGTATTTTATTTTTTTTTTATAATTTTTGACTTTCGTATTCTTTCATAGAAGTGGTGCTTCAGAATTGTTCAGTTGAATAAATGACAGAATTCTCATTTTTGGGTGAACTATCCCTTTAAAATGTTACCGTTATAAAAAACCATCACAAATCCTTTAGGCTACAGGCTTCCATAGTCAACACAGGGAGTTGAAGGTCTCATTTTCAGGTTTTCTTACAAGCTGTTAACACATTGGCCATAAACAAAATAATACATAAAATATACATATAGCCCCTAATATATAGTATTATAACAACCATTAACAATTGTGGAACTAATAATATAATAACAACATGCTGTTAAGAGAAGGGGAAACACAGGAAAAAAATGAAACAATACTACAATGATCCATTTACATACCTGCATTAAAACATAACATACACCCTCAGACAGAAAAGGGAAAATCTAGTCTAGTCGTGCCTGTCAATCATTACATACTTTTTAAATGTATATTCATTTAACAGAAAATGCATTCAAACATCTCATGGGTCATTAATAGTAAACAGATATAACTTCATTCGGTCATGAATTTATAATTTTTTTAAAACACAAATTAAAAATATTATACTCGGAACCACATGACCGTACATTGCTCATGCAATTTCTTCTATTACATGTTTCAAAATAAAAACCCTGTACATTAATACCATTAGTTAGTTGCAATTTCAATAATCTAGTGTGACAACATTACACTTGCCACATATGTCATACCTTTGTCATGGGTGCTATTTGGAAGACAAATAATTTTTAAAATATTTCAATGGCATATCTATCTATCTATCGATCGATCGATACAGCTGTCACGCCCATGTCAGGTCTTTTGACCAATGGCAAAAGGACGGTGGTTGCGCGGGAGAAATCTCTTTGTCCTGCTTTGTGACAAATGATTTACACAGGTACGGTGTCACAGCCCCATGTGTTTCCCCGGACTCCATTCCCCATAATCCTTTGCACTCCACTCACCTGTTGTCAATCACTCGTTGTTTGTAATCACCCGCACCTGTACACCCTTATTATGGACCTTATTTATTCCTTGTGTTTGCCTTAGTTCATTGTCGTCAGTAAATGTTAGTTCTTGGTGTTGCGTGTCATGCTCTTTCGTGCCGTTGGATGTATTCCTGGTGTTATTCTGAAGTAAAGTCTTCATTGAAGTATTCCTGTCTCCACGACTCTTATCTCCACACGGACACCCGTGACAGAACAGACGACCCAAAACAAAGATGATGTTCCCCTCTGTGGACGATCGCCTCCGCCAGAGTCAGGGGGAGAGGTCCTTGCTAGCCCACTCCTTAGACTTCCTGGTACTCTGTGAGATGTCTGACCTCCCGGACATCTACCTGCGGCTATTTTTTGAGATCAGCCTAACGGCTGCCGTCCAGGCTAAGCTGCCTGGGAGGGGTCCGCAAGGGAGTATCAGGGAGTATGTGGAGTGGGTGCTGCTGTGCTGTGGCTGTCATCCCTTCTCCCGCCTGGCCAATGGCTCCGCCCCTGAGGTTCCTGACTCCGCCTTCGAGAGTCAAGCCCCGGCCAAGATGGCCGCCTCCGAGAGTCAAGCCCCGGCCAAGATGGCCGCCTCCGAGAGTCAAGCCCCGGCCAAGATGGCCGCCTCCGAGAGTCCAGCCCCGGCCAAGATGGCCCAGCCTCGAAGTCAAGCCCTCGCCAAGATGGCCGGCCTCGAGAGTCCAGCCCGGCCAAGATGGCGCCTCCCGAGTCCAGCCCGGCCAATGGCTGCCTCCGAGAGTCCAGCCCCGGCCAAGATGGCCGCCTCCGAGAGTCCAGCCCCGGCCAAGATGGCCGCCTCCGAGAGTCCAGCCCCGGCCAAGATGGCCGCCTCCGAGAGTCCAGCCCCGGCCAAGATGGCCGCCTCCGAGAGTCCAGCCCCGGCCAAGATGGCCAGCCCGAGCCAAGCCCGGCCATGGCCGCCTCGAGTCCAGCCCGGCCAAGATGGCGCCTCCGAGAAGTCCAGCCCGGCCAAGATGGCAGCCTCCGAATCCAGCCCGGCCAAGATGGCCGCCCGAGTTCAGCCAGCCAAGATGGCGGCTTCCTAGAATCCTATGTTCCGGCCAGAGGGCCCGAGACTCCCAGACTCCTCGAGTTCCCAGACTCCGCCCCGGAGTTCCCAGACTCCGCCCTAGAGTTTCCCGAGTTCCCAGACTCCTCCTTAGAGTTTCCGGAGTTCCCAGGCTCCGCCCCAGAGGTTCCCGAGCTCCCAGGCTCCGCCCCAGAGTTTCCCGAGTTCCCAGGCTCCTCCTTAGAGTTTCCCGAGCTCCCAGACTCCTCCCTAGAGTTTCCCGAGTTCCCAGGCTCCGCCCTAGAGTTTCCCGAGTTCCCAGATTCCGCCCTAGAGTTTCCAGAGTTCCCAGACTCCTCCTTAGAGTTTCCCGAGTTCCCAGACTACGTCCTAGAGTTTCCAGAGTTTCCAGAGTTCCCAGTTTCTGTTTTAGAGTCCCCAAAGTTCCCAGACTGTTTTCTAGAATCCCCAGATTTCCCAGACGCCGTCCTAGAATCCCCAGACCTAGTCCCTGCTCATATGGTATCTCCTTCCAAGTTTAGTTCCTCACGGCTAGCTTCTAGTCAGTCCACAAGTAATCCAAGTTTATTTAGTCAGCACTCTCCAGCTTCACTGATTGGGCCTCAGAGGAGTACATCAACTCAGTTTAGGTCCTCTCAGGGAGAAGGCAGTGCGTGTAGTTTTTATTTGCCCCATTCTCAGTCAGGTCCTAGTAAACTCTCATCTGAGTCTTTCAAATCCATCTCATCTCAGGCTGTTGTCACACAGCAAACTAGAGTTGCTGAATCCCTGTCCCAGGGCCTACCTCCCCAAGAAGGTCATCTATCCAGCTCTAGTTCGTCCCTGGATAGTCACGCCTCTGGGCCCCCAGTTCCTGTCTCCTCTAGGGCCCCAGTTTCTGAGTTCCCGTTCCGGCCCTCCGATTTCCTTCCCCCCGATTCCCTGCCTCCCGGCGCCTGAATTCCCCGTTCCGATTCCCGGCCCGAGTCCCCTGTTCGCAGCCTCCGAGTCCCCGTTCCGGGCCTCCGAGTCCCCTGCTCTCGGCCCTCGAGTCCCCGTTCCCGGCCCTCCGAGTCCCCGTTCCGGGCCTCCTCCGAGTCCCCGTTCCTTCAAGCCTCCCGAGTCCCCAGTGCGGCCGCAAGCAGTCTTCATCTCTGCCCCGGGGATCCTTTTCCGGTTTCGGCTCTGGCGGTCAGGCCCCTGGAACCATCACTCCCTTCTCCATGGCTCCTCCCGCCATCGTCTCCACCATGGCCAGATGGAGTCTGGATCACCGCCCTCGTCCTCACCACCTGCTACTCCTCCTCCAGGACCCCCACCCTCCCTCCTCTGTTGGTCCTTCTGCGGGCAGCGAGGCTTCTTCCGGGAGGGGGGGTACTGTCACAGCCCCATGTGTTTCCCCGGACTCCATTCCCCATAATCCTTTGCACTCCACTCACCTGTTGTCAATCACTCGTTGTTTGTAATCACCCGCACCTGTACACCCTTATTATGGACCTTATTTATTCCTTGTGTTTGCCTTAGTTCATTGTCGTCAGTAAATGTTAGTTCTTGGTGTTGCGTGTCATGCTCTTTCGTTCCGTTGGATGTATTCCTGGTGTTATTCTGAAGTAAAGTCTTCATTGAAGTATTCCTGTCTCCACGACTCTTATCTCCACACGGACACCCATGACATACGGTTTATGTCCTGTTTGCACCGAACACATAAACTTATTGTAAATTGAGTATGATGCACGCCATGACTATGTACTGTGCATCATTATTTAGGAAATAATTTGTGGATCATTTTGATACCACACACGAGAGAGAAGTGAAGTAAGAACAATAGTTATTCATTCATCTGTCATGAAATAACAGTTAAACTTCATTGACACTGAAATGCATGCAATAACTATGGCAGGGTATCAAGTGATTATAGAGGAATACACATATAGATATATATATATAGATACAAATTGGACAGTTTAGTCCTGCTCATCCTAGAGAGTCTCTTTGAGGTGTTTGGAATGTACTTCTCTAGTCCTCTCTGCAAATCTCCAGGGGGCCTGGAGAATCTCAGGGAGTTGAGCTGGGGGGTTACCCTCTCTGGGGAAGGCCAGAGAGGTACCATAACTGTCCTCCTGAGTTAAGTAACAACCGGCAGGTCATCACTTAACCCAGACTTTCTGGAGCCAAAAGGGGTTCTGGTGTTGACTCCCCCCCTAGGAATTTGTTGTTTGTTGTATCTTTATGATCCCTTAAAGAAATCCAACATTTGGCCCGGCCAAGTCTCTACATATATATATATATCCCTTCTATATATAGCATGATTTGGACAGTGATGAACAAGCTATCAACACCTGATATAAAATTGAATAATCAACACCTGACACAACACAACCCACCAAAAACAAGCTAAACAAGCTGTGTGTGTGTGTGTGTGTCCTGGTAAACCCTACAGTTTATGAACCAATTGTCCCCACAAAGTGTGTGTGTGTAATGTTTTACATTTGGGAAACAGAAGCTAGTTTTTCTGTAATGTGAAGGTTAGCTTGTTTTTGGTGGGTTGTGTTGTGTCAGGTGTTGATTATTCAATTTTATATCAGGTGTTTGTTAAAGATATAATCAAGAAAATATATTATCCTTTATTCTGTCTTTATAAATCTTAAGAGTTGCAAGCATAGACTATTGTTTCATGCATTGACTTTTGTTCCTTCTATGTAAGTGTGTGTTCCTGTTTCATTATTATGCTTGAACTTTTGAACTCACACTGTTTGCAGAACCAAGGCCGTTAAGAGGCCCACACTTGTAATGCTTATCTTTAACGTCTGTGCACATGTTTCTTTTCATTTCCTTATGGGAGTTGTTTTACACAATAAAAAGGCTGCAAGGGATAGACACAGTGAGAGAGAGTGACAGAGAACCTTTCTGAAGATCTCAAAGCTGCTCTCTCCCTCGTGAGTATTGAAAACACCAGTCTTGGTCTGATTGTTGTTCTTTACTGATAGAGGTTTTAAGAAATAGACCTATCAGTGTTGATAGTTTGTTCATCACTGTCCAAATCATGCTTGATCATATAGCTCATAAATCTCTGTTTTTCAGCCCAACAGTCTATTTTTGATGGCAAGTTTTATCAGGCTTTGGCTGAGATCATACCACCGGCCTGAGAATCTGTACACACACATACACACAAACTCTGTCTCTATGGTTGCCTTCTGTCAGGCATATTTTTAGTTCAGAACAGAAGTTTAGTGGGGATGAGAGAAAGGGTGTAGACCCTCATGCTGCTGACGCACTCCCTTATTCACCCCTAACTCATTCATGCCAGCCCCGCTTCTTCCCCATCACACACTCTATGATCACTCCATCACTGCTCTAAACTTGATGCTATTTCAGGTTTAAAATTATTAAAGCTATATTGACAGTGTACCTGACATGCTACTGTTTATCACAGAAAATAATTTAGGCTTTCATTAAATAATGTGATGAAGTGATGCAGTATGAATGATGCAGTATGGCACTTACAGTCAAAGTTTTAGGTATGAAATTGTCTTGTGGGTGGACATGTGGCTTTACATCATGATATACGACTGAGGATTAGTGCCACCTAAAAAACATTAAAAGTAACATTAAGAGATTATGTGCATGTTCACAAGCTTGTAGCTTGTGTGTTCACTCTTCACTGGATGGGTGTAATGCAGATGTCACATTCCAAGTATGGGTTAACATACATTGTAAACTACTTCAGCTCTCTTTAGTTCAGTTCAGTTCTGATAGTACACATCCATCAACAGATGTGAATCTTTGGCAATTGTAAGCAAACAGTCCATTTGTACTGGGTAAGATGACCCCTTTCCTTTATTTTTTCTCTTCACAACAAACAGTGTCAAATAATTGTGTGTTCATTTACTTGCATAAAGATGTTAAAGTCTCCATTTAACATCACGTTTGCAGTGGAAACTTTAGACCCTACATGTTGTCTACCTTGTTTTTTCAATCTGACCTTGTTTTTCAGCATACTGTTTACACATAACAGATGATGTCTCAGATGATGATCTTTAGTTGTGTTCCCATGTCTCTAAAATTAATCGTATCTGCTTATGATCTTACAAATTTTCTCTAACACATGCAAACACACATACTTGCACTTCTTCTGGCTTGACACATGATTTATGATGCACATTACAAGTACGCCAACACATGATCCATGAAAACAGAACCATCTGGAGGAGGAATGGGAGAGTGTAAGGAGATGATGAGAGGCTCATAAATAGTTTTGATTGACAAATCTCAGCATCCCAGCCACGAAGGACACAAGCCAAGATCATCTCGTGTCACAATAATGACTGCTCAAATCATAAGAATAAACTGTAAAGTAAAAAAAAACAAACGTGTAATGTCCTTATTTCCTCAAAACTAAAAACCACAGGGTAGTATTGAAGTGCAGTATAACTGCAGATAAGTACACCTAACCACAAATATGCACAATAGCACCTTCTTTAAGATGTAACAACACAGCAGTTAAAAAAATGTATTATTGACCAGGTATACAAATAATAGTTGTAGCTATAGTGATTGTACATTGTGCTCATGGGCAATTCCTTTGTTATTAATGTGACATTTTCAGTAAAAACTTTAAATATACATTCTTACAGAATTTATTCATTAACATTATATTGACATATATAATGAAATACCTGACTATTATAAGCCATGCTTTAAACATAAAAAATGCTTTAAAAACTTGAGAGAAACCTCACATGAACAAAGCACCAAATATTGACATCTGACCTATCAGTATGGTGAAAACCTTTGGTAAAACCTTTTCATGGTAAGGTTGATATTTGCATGGAATTGCCATAATGTGCTTCTAAAGCAAAATTTGAAAATATTTACAATGTCAGAGTCATTTCATCATCACAATAATGTCAGTGGAGTGAAAGCAGTTTGTACTAAAACATACGAAACGAGTGTTCAAATTAGCCACCTTGTATATAGTTGCCAGGAGATTGTGTTGGTTTCTGTTTATACTTGCTTTGTTTATGAGATGTGAAGGGGGAAACATATCTACTGTGTATAGGTAATTAAAAGATTAATAAATATGTTAAAATAAAAGCTCCTGGTATTCTGTTTTTTAAATAGTCTGAATTTGAAATGTTTCAGTTATCTGCATACTAGGTGAAGTTAGCATAAGAGGTTTTAAGAGAGTATTGTAAGAAATTTACACTGCGAACTGTCAAATTGCTTGTTTTTTTCCATTACCACCTGCTCAGTTAACAGTTTTATTTAACAAATACACACACACGTACATTAAGAAGTAAAATACAGCAATAAAACAGACCGAAATTAAACATTTATTGATGGTGGTTTATTATTACAGAAAACATTTTTTTTCATTTCATTCTGCACACAGCTGAACGCTTGCTTAGGAAGAAAGGCTATGGGATACCTTACACTTACAGAAAACACAGTTTCCCACCTCAAGCAGTAACTAGGTTCTTGAGTTAAATATTGACTTCCTAAAGTAGCTAATAATCACAAAAAATACAAAGAAATCTGCTCTGTAATTCACCGTCTTGCATGTTTTTTCAGCTTTTTAAGAAATCTGTCTCAAGTAAGTGTGTGAGGATGTAAATGTTCCTATTTACAGTGAATGGTATGATCATTGATTATTTACAATTGTGTTATTTCTCATTTGCTGGTATGAGAGTTTCTGTATAATTTTCTACACTCTCTTTATCAATTTAGTATCATTTGCATATGACAGAACCCTCTAGTTTACCTTCCCCAACCATGTCACTGGCTCTACAGCCATCTATTTGCCTGTCTGCTTGTTCTGTGTTCTCTGAGTTTAGAGGATGTGATCTGGTGTTGCAAAGGCTGCTGGGAGTGTCTGCATGCATGCAGTAGCCCTGTTTCTGCTGTGTCAATGCCAACATATATGTATGTGTGCATGAGACTTAATTTATTTGTCAGTCTTGCCCCCCCCCCTTTGTGTGGCTTCTATGCATCTGTCAGCATCGGCCTTGTCACAGGAAAAGGGATTGGAGCATAACAAAAGTAGAAGAAAAAAAAAACTCATCCGAAGAGCAGATGGAAAGAGAGAGTCAGCACTATGAGTGAGAAGAAAGACAGAAGTGACGCTGAGGAGGACCGTGCTGGAGAGTCATAACCTGGTGGGCACTCTAGCTCAAAACAGCTGACTGAGGCTGCATCCTCATTGCCGTAGTTTGCCCAGTACTCTTCTGGCTCTAGCTTGGGTAAGGCAGACTCCTCTGCTGTAAAATCATACTTGGATGAGGAGGACAATGAGGATGAGGGATTTGTGATGGAGGTGAATGGAAAGGCCTTTAGTGTCTCTTTACTCTTGTGAAAAAGGCTCTTTGATGATGATACTGGTTTGTTCTTAGATAACCACCAACGTGTCTTGGTGCTAAAGGTGGTGGTTGTTGTTCCAGCCAGAGAGCCTGGATCAGGTACCGGACAAAAGGCAAAGTCGAGCTCTCGCAGGAATCTCAGGTCCTGGCCTTTACGGAGGGCTGGTGAAGTGCAGGTTAAGTCTGAGCTGGAGATCCGAGCTTTGGAACCACTCCCAGAGTGACCTAGCTTCACAGCCACATGTCCAGGGGTTGGCATTAAGTCTAAGGAACTGCACAGATGATGTGTCCTTTAGGACCTGACCTGGAAGCTCTTGCAGAGAGTTGTTAAACAGATAAAGGATGGTCAATCGCCCCAAGTCACGGAAGGCTCGACGATGGACCTGTCGGATGTGGTTGTTGTGCAACAAGAGTCGGTCAAGATTTACCAGGCCACGAAAGGCATTTTCAGACAGAACACGTATGCGATTGCTATGCAGGAAGAGATGGGTGAGGTTGACAAGGTCAGAGAACAGGCCATCAGGAAGGAGGGTAAGCTCATTTTCCTGCAAGTATAGGAACTGCAAGCTATAGAGTTTATGGAAGAGGTCAGCGGGCAGATCAGTTAGGTGGCAGCGGTGCATGTGTAGACTCTGCAAACGCTCCAGCCCCCTAAAGGCACCCCCATCCAGCCTGCGCAGTGATGGGTTGTCACTTAAATCTAGCTCTTCCAGTACACGAAGATTACTGAATGCCCCTGCCTCGATCCATGAGATGTTATTGGAGTACAGCCATAGGACCTGCAGATGTAAATCTCAAGGTAAATCTCTACTCATGTTAAACCCATACTGTACGTTTAAACAAAAATGCAATTGGTCATAAATTTACACACTCACCTGTGTCTCAAAACCAAAAGAGTCAGCTCTGAGCTCAGTGATGCGGTTGTTTTGCAAGAATACACGCTGGGAGTCATAGGGCACGCCAGCAGGAACCAAGGTAAAGTTTTGAGACTGGCAGCTGACAGTCATGGGTGTATGGTAGCATATACACAGCCTAGGACATGCCTGACCTGGTGCACAGCGACATGCCAACAGCCACACTACCAACCAGAGAGATAAACGACCTGTGGACAGAGAAGGAAGAAGTAGATTAAAAACATGTTTTTGGTGTTTGCATAACATATGTGACCCAGTCTGTGAAAATCCAGCTAAAGACATTTTTTTGTGAAGGCTCGTTATCCATTTTTTAATTACATTTTTAGACTTTAGCCTGGTTTTCACAGACTGGGTCACATATGATCACTTAAAAGGGTGGTACTGAAAGTTTTGGAGAGATACAGACATGGAGAAACACTTTGTCAACAATATGTCAATAATATTTAATTAAACACAATGTATCAATGGCAATTTGATATATCTTAACTTTGTTAATCTAATGTGATACATAATGTAATATCCAGTTATGTTGCTGTCCATGTCCATCCAGGACAGACCAGAATTGTGTCTAAGAGTGCATGAAACAAAAAGGTCTGATTATATTTAGCTTTGTGAAACTGAACCTATTCAATTACTGCAACACATAAATATTTAAGAAGGAACCTTGTGGGGTTCGGTGACTCTGCACAATAATGTAATGCTTAAAGACACACGTGGTGTGAATTAATCATGCTGTGTGCATTCATGTTGCCTGCGCAAGATTTTCCTATTACCTGACCCATGACCTGGTCACTGCATGTCCTCTTTTAGGACAATGTGTACTAAATTTATCCCCACAGACTAATATGGAAAATTAAGTTGCCTGTCTGCATACATAGGCTAAAACTGTTTATGCACGCCTGCATGTTTTCTTTAACTAAGAGTCATATTAATTGCATGTAGTTAGTGTAGTCTAATTCAAAGGTGTCTATAAATGTCTCTTAAAACATAAATGTGTATTTTGCTGATTTATGTATTTGTTGTATTAGGGTCAGGGCAAAACTGAACTCAAATAACTGAAATAAACAACAGGCTGTAACGTTTTGTAAAATTTATGCAATGTCTATAAATATGTATTAATCAAAAGTTTGTACTTACTCTTGAAGGTAAGAGTATTTGTGGCGCGAGAGCTGCGAGCAGCCAAACGAGTTTCCATCCCAAAGTCCAGACCAACCGCGAGTTAGCTTGAGCTTGTGCCTGCTATCTGCGCTGCCGATCAGCTCTGGTGCTGGAGTCGCCTGCGACTGAGGTGCAATGCACGTCCTGAGAGCGTTTATAGTCCTGTGCCGTCTACTCGCGGAGGCGGGAGGCAGAGAAACTTCTCACATGTAACGCGTGAGCGGGCGAACTGCGCGGGGGGAGTCTCCTTTATGATATCACCCCGTGGGCTACATGTATTATGCAAATGGAGGACTAAATACATGCTATTCATAAACCAGTTTTAACAATATTGGTGTTATCACATTAGAGTCAGTTTTCTCTAAACTGATGATATCATGGCAGGGTACTTAGTATCCAAACTTTTCAGTTTGTAGACAGTTGTGTGGACAGTCAAATCGCTTATCACGAAATCATATAGCGTTGCGTTATTTGGTTACAGTGTAAGAGTGAGGAAACATCCCAGCAAACACAAAAACGTTATAAAATCTTTTTACATCATGAAAAGGTTGTGATAACATCCGACGTATTTAATACGACAAATGTGGCGTTTTTCGTACATTATAATTAGTGTTGTAGTAACTTACCAAATCACGTTTTAACTTTATTTTTAGGTTGTTAGTCTTACTGTAACCTTGCTTTTAAATGTTGCCTACACGTTTTTATACTTTCCCCCGAAATGGTGTGCAAATTAGTGGAAATGACGGGTTAATAACACAAACCTGATAATGGTCTTCAGTCTCTGATGTACTTGCAGATTGTCAGCTGCATGTTCTGCTTCGTCACTGTTCCATGATTTCAGTGTGTGTGAAGTGTAATCCCAACCTATCCAATAGGCTAAACATTTAATAAACTATTTAATACAGTTCTTTCTGGGACCCTATAAGAACATTGAGACATAGACAAGAAACATAAAGGTAAACAATTTCTTAAAATTGTATTGATTTAATTAGCAATTGATTAAGTATTGACAATTCATTACAACAAACATGAATCTATTTATTGATGCAACACTATAATTAAACATTGTTGTACATTAATACATTTACCGTTAAAAGTAATATAATAATAATAGACATAGCCTATATGCACAATTTACACAAACAATAAAACATTAATGTTGATAAATCATTTGTTAACACAGAAAAAAAACCCTGCCAAAAATACTTCCGTTGCAAAACATACAAACATTAGGAGCATTTAATAAAAATGCCCCAAGAAACATGTCAGCTTTCCTCATTTTTATATAGGTTTTTTTTTTCTTTTTATATAGACCATTTATCAGCCTACGTCACTATGTCAGGTTTGGGATCAGACTTGTAATGTTTTTTTAAACACCTTCACCTAATAGGCCTGTAGGTGGCGCGTGGACTTTATTTATAGTTTTTTCAATTGTTTGGTTTATTTTTTTGGTTTAATTCACAATTAAATTTCTTTAATGTTAAATCTCCACATTTTTAGTCCCCTAGTACACATAATAAAAGTGATTTTTGCATTCTTTTGAACAAATTACAAATGCTTTCGTACATTCTTGAACTATGCAAAAAAGGTGCCTTCTTGCAAATTTGCCTTCTTGCAAATTGGATCCAGAATAAGAAATGCTTTGATGCCATTTTTATTGATTCCATGACATTCATTTTTTCAAACTGTGGCTAAAAACTGAAATACTGTAAATATTACAGAAAATACATGTAAACCAAAATACAGTAAAATCTATTGGAGTATAAGATATAGCCACTATTGATACTCAGTCTCTTCTGTCTTGACGATGGGGCTACATAGTCTCATCCTAGAGGTCTGCACGGGCTTTAAACTGAAGCCCAAGCCCGGCCCGTACCCGAGATCATTTGACGCAGCCCGACCCACCCGTTACCCGTTAAATTCACAGCCCGAAGCCCAACCCGAACCAGAAATAGGTCTCTCACAACATATAACATTTTGCAAGACGCTGTATTTGATTACATGCAACCACCAGTAAACAAATCCGTGTAAAGCAACACAGTTTCATCAAGGCACAGCGGACCCCTCAGCACAAGAGCAAAAGAGAAAAAACACGTACTTACCAATTGTGAAACGCTGCTGGGTAAGCACAGGTGCGACAGTCACAAATTCCATTTGAATCTCGAGCTTCTAACTCCTCAAAAAAAAAAAAAAGTTAGCGGAAAGTGTTGCAGAACTATTTACACAAATTTATCCCTTTCAGTATGCGTTGTGAAAAGACGGCATCGACAGTTGATGGTTTCAGCACAGTCCTCCTATGATTAAAAGTTAGTCCAGCAGCACTGAAGTTTCTCTTGCTGCTGTTACTACTTGCAGGGATGCTGAGTATACTACGGGCCAGTCTTGACAATAACGGGAAAACGCCGCTGTTGTTTTTCCACCAACCCAAGCTCCTCTTCCACGTTGTGGTTGCGGCTTATGTATTGCTGAACTTCATCAACCGTTTCATGCAGGGGCATGTTTACCCAATCCTCAAACTCTGCCACTACAGTCTTTCACGAAGCTCAGCATATACCTTTTTAATTGAATCCAAGGTAATGAACACAATGCTGAACCTGGTGTCCGACATTTGTCTGACAGTTTTTGTCAACTGGTTTATTATACCTGTTTGCTTTGGCTGCCAATAAAATCTGTGTGATCCCTGGTGCGCACGTCTGAGTACGGTGTTATAAACATGGTCCTGGCAATCCAGGTGAGACGTTTTGAGGCCGCGGCTTCTTTACATCTCCGAGAGATTGTTGTGGGATCAGGCAGCACACTCTCGGCTGAGATGCAGCCATAGGTAGCCCCCACATTTATTAGGTCTTGCGCTAGGTCAATAAAACCTTTTCCTTGCACCGTATGAAATGACCTAATATCGCGACAACAAAACTCCACACATTTTCCTGTGAGACTGGATTTTACAGAAGCAGGTACTGACTTAGCTGGTGGAGATATATAGTCCGAAACCGATGTCTGTTTGTAGGTACTAGCTGCTGCTGTTGAACGAGTTCATCCACGGTCAGTGTGTCGCTGTAGAGAAGATGTACCTGTCATCTTACTGTTGTAGGCCAAGACAGCTTTGCAAGCCCTACACTGCACGTAGCTGCTGAGCTCTTTATTGCTTGTAAGGACAAGATCGTAATTCCTCCATATTGCAGCTTTTCTGGCATCGTTTGGCACCGTAATAAGTTTCCCCTCGCTAATTTTTTGCTTTATCGCACTCAATTTGTCTGCGGTGTTGTCAGAAAAAAGCCTGCGAGATCAGGAGCGCATGCGCAAAACTTATGAGTTAAAAAAAAAAATTATCAGAGGAGGACAGCGCTGATACCATCAACTGTCGATGCTGATCTCTTTCTTCACAACGCATACTGAAAGGGATAAATTTGTGTAAATAGTTCTGCAACACTTTCCGCGAACTCTTTATTTATTTATTTATATTTTTTGAGGAGTTAGAAGTTCGAGATGTAAATGGAATTTGTGACTGTCGCACCTGTGCTTACCCAGCAGCGTTTCACAATTGGTAAGTACATGGTTTTTCTCTTTTGCTCTTGTGCTGAGGGGGCCGCTGTGCCTTGATGAAACTGTTTGCTCTTTGTTGATGATATATACATATATATATATGCATAGCTCTATATATATATATATATATATATATACTATGTATATATATATATATATATATGCATATATATATATATATATATATATGTATGCCATATATATATATATCTATATCTCTCACTATTGTATATATATATATATATATATATATATATATATATATATATATATATATATATATATATATATATATATATGTATATATATATATATATATATATATATATGTATATATATGTATATATATATATGTATATATATATATATATATATATATGTATATATATATATATATATATATATATATATATATATATATATACATACATATGATATATATATATATATATATATATATATATATATATATATATATATATATATATATATATATATATATATATATATATATATATATATATATATATATATATATATATATATATATATATATATATATATATATATATATATATATATATATATATATATATATATATATATATATATATATATATATATGTATATATATATATATATATAAAATATTATTTATTTTTTACCAACTCAAACCCGGCCCGAGGCTATTAGTTAAACATGAACCTGACCCGAAGCCTGAGAGTCTTTCGGGACCCGTCGGGCTCGGGTCGGGTAGCAGACCTCTATCTCATCCACATCACATTCGATATCCTCTCTTGCAATGCATAATGAAGACGTGATGTGCCACCCAACTTCAAGCTTCATTATTCTCTAAGTAAAAAAGGCAAATTGACTCTAACTGCATGATATGACAATGCATTACAGTATAGTAATGCTTCCTAACCCCAACTAATATTTGCATCTGGCCTCCTTCACAACATCAGAGTTGGAACTGGAAATGGAACTCTATAGA
Source organism: Beaufortia kweichowensis (assembly GCA_019155185.1). NCBI lineage: Eukaryota > Metazoa > Chordata > Actinopteri > Cypriniformes > Gastromyzontidae > Beaufortia > Beaufortia kweichowensis. The sequence continues at coordinate 13,785,584 of CM032803.1, read as the reverse complement.
GCTGCTTCATGGCCATATGGTTCCTTCTTAGGACGCGGTCAATGGTGGTCAGGTTCACGTTGTTAATGTTCCTAAATGTGCCCTGATCTGCGACCACTGCTTCCCTGATTTCAATCAGCCTTATGGCATTGTTTGCCACAACCATGTTCACAATGACTGCCTCCTGCTTAGCACTAAAAAAATTCCCTCTACCACCAGAGAATGGTAATCTTTGGATTCTATAAAGATAACATGTAATGGGAATGAGGAAACAATTACATAAAGTATATCACTGAAGATATTTCTGTATCTACTGTACAGCAACATTACCTGTTCTCCTGTCAAAACATTCTGACAATGGATGCGACAGTGTTTCTGTTTAGAGCAGGTTGGACTCTTTGTCCAGCCTCTCTAAGAGAAAGGCCATGATTGATAATGTGATCAATAACATTTGCCCGAATTTCATCTGAAACTTGAGCCCTTCCAACTACACCTCCACCTTGCACATGGACTCCTCTTCCTCTGACTCCTTTTTCTCTGACCCCTCTACCTCTTACTGTCACTCTCATCTGCCTTAGACCTCCTCCATCCATGCTGGCAAAGAACAACACAGATGTGGCACCTTTTTTTATAAGGCCTGCAGACTGATTGCTAATTGAAGATTTGTGTGAAGGAGTGTCAAACAGGTGCTTTAGTGATTTTATACTGATCTATGTAGTTTCTAATAGTTAGGAATAGATGGTTTCTGTTTGGTTACCATAGCTAAAACAATGGACAAGCTGATTTAGCATGAAGCTAACATATTTTAACATAAAGCGGACATGTTTTACCATGAAGCTAACATGATTTAGCATGATGTACCATGTTTTAGCATGAAGCTAGCATGATTTAACATGATGCTATAGTATTGTTATGCAAAGATATCCATCTAGGCCATTTATAATAACAGTCTATGGGATTGGTTGCTAGAGCGTAGCTTGATAGCTTAATGATGATTCTAAGCCCACCCTCATGTCTCTATGACACTCTGATGCAAAGATAATCCATCTGGGCCTGTTTATAATGGCAGTTTATGGGCTATTATAAGTCTATGGGAAAATTCGGGTGGCTCTTACGCCCCAGGGGTACAACTTACACCCAATTGTGAGGTGTGTTCTCACAGAGCCTCCCAGCCTTATCAAATGTGGTAACCCGCATGTTTCTACGAAATCCTCACTCAGAGCTATGACTCGACAAATTTTGACACAAATTTAAGTCTATGGGATTTTTCACCCGAATTTCGCCCGCCCTATGAACATCGTACTGCCAATCGCTTAAAAAAGTTATAGCAACCCGAGTCAGACCACCTTGAAAGTTTGTGGAAAGTTTTGCAGCTTGAAAACTGTAGGAGGAGATACAGTCTAAAATTATTTGTCAAGCCAACATAACTAGATAGTAAAGTTTGAGGACAAACTTTATAAGTTTAAATAGTGGATCAGTATGTGGGCTTTGTCAAGACAACATAATAACAACACCTCAATTGTATGGGAATTTAATGTTTCATGTGTGAAAACATCTGTTGTTTATTTTATGTGAGGTAAATTCCTAAGAAAAACTAATTGTTCCCTATACAAAATAATGGGATTTTTGTATTGTTAAATGGCATCGAACAGATTGTTGATGGGTTATAGCATACATTTTGAAAAAAATAATAATAAACTGGTTAAACCAAAAGTACTTTACCTTTAACTCCCTGGTGATGTTCAGTCAGATTCAGCTCGAGATTTGACCGTTAACCGCTTGACGCGTAGGGTCCCATATTTGGGATTCAAATGTATGTGCCCCAGAGAGTATGATCCCAAATGTGGGATTTTAGAATGTACAGTGACATAACCGACTGCCAAGTTAAAATTCGGCTTTCGCGGCTGTAGCGACTTGACCAGGCCAGATGTTGGGGTCCTCTAATGGGATCACAGCTATAAACACCAAACTGCCAAATTCTTAGGGGGGTCCACAATGGAATGCCTTTTGGCTCCAAGAAGTCTGGGTAGGTGATGACCCACCGGCCTTTACTTAACTCAGTAGGACAGTTATGGCACCTCTCTGGACTCCCCCAGCAGAATTTACCCCGGTTCTATCCCTTTTGAGATACGACAGACCCCTGGAGATTCCAGGGAGGATCAGAGAAACACATTCCTAACACCTCAAAGAGACTCTCTGGGATAATCAGGACTAAACTGCCCGATTTGTATCTCTCTCTCTCTCTCTCTCTCTCTCTCTCTCTCTCTCTCTCTCTCTCTCTCTCTCTCTCTCTCTCTCTCTCTCTCTCTCTCTCTCTCTCTCTCTATATATATATATATATATGTGTGTGTGTGTGTGTGTGTGTGTGTGTGTGTATTCCTCCATAATCACGTAATACCCTGTCATAGTTGTTGCATGTATTTCAGTGTAATCAAGGTTTAATTAATATCTCATGATAGATGTACACGAATGAATGAGTAACATTTGCCTTACTTCATCTCTCTCCCTCGTGTGTGGTCTCAAAATGATCCACAAATTATTTCCTAAATAATGATGCACAGTACATAGTCATGACGTGCATCCAGGGGTGTAGCAAGCTTTTCAAAAGTGCGGGGGATGGATGTGGTTTGTTTGTTAACAATAAAAACGATGAATACAATGACAGAAGAGTACAAAAGGTATAACATACAAGATATAAAAAGCTTCCAATTTAAATGAGTGTGTTACCGTGCATCAGACGAGGCAGAACACGAGAATATCAGTTTCAAATCTTTTACTGAACTTCATCAGTGGGAATACAGATACAGAAACAGACCTCACTTCAGAGGAGGAGTACAGGCAGACAATAGTATGCACGGCTGACTTAACAAAACACATCCAGAATCCAACACATACAAAATAACAACAATACCGGACAAATAATAGAACGAAAGACAGGGTTTAAATAATGCTATAAATCAGACTAACATAATCACAAAACAGACGGTGCAAATGAATGGGACTGAGTGCGCGGGATTGCTGACAGGTGTGCGGGGCGCAAAGGAATGTGGGAAACTGAGTCCTTAGAATTCAGGGGATGCAGAACGGGTGACGTGATGGAAAGAATCCGATGCTGAAGGCATCGACTCCGTGACAGAGTGATACTAGAAAAGTATAAAAACACACTCGGAACACACAGAAAATAAGTCAAAACTCTGTTGTGAAAATACACAACAGTAGACTTGCTAAAGAATCAGAATCAGAAATACTTTAATAATCCCAGGGGGAAATTATTTTTGTTACAAACTCCAGATATACAAACAACATATATTAAGAACAAAACATAAACAGAACATCTTCCCAAACACATATCAAGCTTATTTAAACCTCGAAAGCATAAACACTCATTCAAAGTACCTGGAAAAGGGAGATGTAAATAACCATAACCATAAGTTCCCGCCTCCTCAGCACGAGCTGACCGATAAATCTAACACACCAAGAGAGGCGGGACTTAGATGATTGGCAGAACAGCCAATCATCAGCCGGTCACACTCAAAGCCGGTGTCATGTTTGAGAGGGAGGGGAGAGGAGGCAGACACAGAGCGGCCAGAAAAACGGGGGAGCGACTGCTGTAAGGCGTTTGTGCAAAACTGCGGAAAAACTGCAGAAAAAGTGTGGGTGTTGAACCCTCTCACTAGGAAATGTCCCCCACGGGTGCGACGCCCCTGCATGCATCATATTCAATTTACAATGAGTTATGTGTTTGGTGCAAACAGGACATAAACCGTACCTGTGTAAATCATTTGTCACAAAGAAGGACAAAGAAATTTCTCCTGCGCAACCACCGTCCTTTTGCCATTGGTCAAAAGACCTGACAGGGGCGTGACAGCTGTGCCTTTAAGACCACCATGCATCGGACAACTCTTTGCTCAGAAACTTGGAATCTCTCCAAAACTTCGTGGGACCTGCCCTTTCTTCAGGACAGACTTTCCGACAAACGTTACTTCGGCAGATTTCGACACTTGTTGCGAGACTTCGCTTTTCGCTCACCGGGACATTCTCTCTCTCTCTCCGCGCACCTGGATTCTTGCCAACGAAACTAACCAATGCAAGTATCCTATCTTTCACTATTCAACTGCGCTAAGAATTGCTTTGCCAAAGGGTGAACTTTGTAGAGAAAAACCTGGTGGTTGTGTCCTGCTGATTTAATATGCCATTCTTTACTCTTTACTCTAATTTTTCTATGCTTTATCTTGTATGAATGTGAATGTGTATGTGTTTTGTGTTAGTTAGTCTATGTTGTGTTAATAGCTTAGTCAATAAATATTCATTTGTATTCACGCATGATTGTCTCTGCTTAATGCTCATAACACATCCCTTAAACTGTGCGATACTGTTACCGGCTCTGTAGTATTGCTGTATTGGGCACGGACCGTTATTCATCAAGGCCAGAAGAATAAAGCGTTCATTAAAGTTAAAGTTAACACAATTGGTTGAACACCCGGCGGACGAGTGTTCTAGAGGCCACCGTTGTTACTTTTACCGTACCCGGGTAATGCTACGAAATACATAAAGTTACTAATCTTGTCTGTAGGTATTTCCATTTGAGTCACAAATAATTATTCCCTGAAACAGCTCAGTGTTTAAATAACACCGTCCTAGTTTTACTACACGGCATACACAGAGGTGCGCTGGAGGAGACTCTCATTATAAAATAGCTTCTCCAACAATGATTTTAAGGCAATTATGTGTTTATTTAATGTACCAAGCATTAGATGTGAACAAATATGCAGATTTTAATCGGCTTTTGCTGTGCACAGAGAGGGAGACGCGTTTGAAGCTGCTGCCATTTATATTCACAAAATAGCTTATCATAACAGTGCTTTTATGTCATAAACACCACAATAAAATGTAGAGTTCATAAATGCAGAGTAATGTCAACATATCAATAAAAACCGGTCGTCCAATGTGGTTTTACCATTGTAAAACCATGGTTAAACTAGTGAAACCTTTCAAAGCATTTGCAAGTAAACAATAAATACAATATATCATTAAAAAACAGATAATAGCGAACTTTACAAATGAAAATAACTACAGCACAGACTACATAAAGTATGGACTGTTTGTTAGTTAAAGTTTATAATATTTTATTGTGATTTTGTCTTTATTGTGATTTTGATTTTTATCTTTGAAAATAAGAATGTTTCAATGAAAAAGAAACTGAATGCGTTCTGGCGGCAGTCTGTAGGAAAGCGCCACCTTCAGGTGACGAGACAGTTAGGCCATGGAAACCAAAACAGCCGTTAAAAAAAACTCACTCCAGAGAGAGTTAGGATTTTTAAAACGTACGCTTAAAAGGGGTTAAACACACTGCAGCTGGCCCAGTTTGCACTTCCTTGCCATCTGCCGTTAAGCAACCCTGAGCCACCCTCTCACTGACGACAAGGAACTTTTAGCAAAGAATAAATTGATGATTTCCAGCACCGAAAATGCTTTTATGTTTTTTATTAGATAGAGATATAAACGCTGTTTCTTTATCTGAGTTGTTAATGTTGCTAAGAAAATGGTGACGCTGATTGGTTGGTTCTTGTCACATGACCTGTTGTACGTTTGCTGCATTCTGAAAAGTTGATAGTTTCATCTAGCTGCTGCAAAGACACTTTGAACATACTCAAAAATTACAGCAAATAAAAGTAGCCACTATTTAATATTATACAACAGTTCTGTATAGTTCTTGAATCTGATTGGCTGATAGCCATGCGATATTCTACCAGTATCATCACGGGAACCACTTTACCATTTGTATCACTCCACCACTCGACCGAATACGCGGCCACCTTCAGCGCCCCTCCCCACGCAAAGGCAGATGTGCTGCGGCGCACTGAGCTCTGTCCGGATCTCCGGGGTATGAGGTGTAATGTGAGGTGTAGCTATCACCAGAAATTTCAGCTATCACACCACATACATTGTGGGGATTTGTGTGCTCTGAATGATGGGTCTAGGTGCATTTGTGAGTGCCTTCGGTACATAGTCCGGCCTAGGGTGCAGAAATGCCTTTGCCATCCCTGATGCAAGCTCCAAGCATGTAGGGGAAACTGACAGGGCGTTAAGGTCACCTACCCTCTTAAGGGAGGTGATGGCCAGCAGAAACGCCGTCTTAATTAATACATCAGTCTCAGCCTCAGTCTCAGCACCTCACGAAGGAACCGCGAAATCAAAGGGTCTTTTCCCAGGGATTGACCACCTATAGGAGCGTTGTAAGCCGATATTGCCGCTATGTACACTTTGATGGTGAAAGGAGACAGTTGTGCATCAAACCTGCTGTGCAGAACCTCCAAAACTGTACCAACAGGGCAGTTAACTGGGTCATGGCCATCCTGGTTGCACCAGGATACAAACAGCTTCCACTTTAGAGCGTACAATTTTCATGTAGAGGGAGCTTTAGAGTGTAGGATAGTGTCTGCAACCTCGGCTGACAGACCTGCTTCGAGAAGTCTGGCCCCCTCAGAGGCCAGACACATAGCTCTGGACGGGGATGAAGTGTCATGCCCCCACTCAGAGATAAGAGGTCCCTTCTCACTGGAATCTCCCAAGGGGAACCAACAAGGAGAGGCATTAGGTTCGGGAACCAGATCTTGGTCGGCCAGTATGGGGCCACTAACAGAAGGCAGATATCCAATCGTTTGACTCTCTCCAGAACCCTTGGAATCAAGGACACAGGGGAAAAAGCATACAACCACAGCCTCAGCCACGGTTGCATCATGGCATCCAGACCTAGGGTCATTGGATGAGTGAGAACCACAGGGGACAGTGAGTTGTCTCTTTCGATGCAAACAGGTACACTTGCTACATGGTTTAGCTCCTCAGTACCTGAGTGAGCTCCTAATACATTACAGTCCCTCACGTCCATTACGTTCTCAGGACTCTGGCCTTTTGGTAATACCTAGAATTTCTAAATCAAGTGGTGGTGGTAGATCATTCTCCTATTAAGCACCTAAACTTTGGAATAGTCTTCCTAGTGCTGTGCGGGAGGCAGACACACTCTCTCAGTTTAAATCTAGATTAAAGACATATCTCTTTAACATAGCATACACATAGTCCAACAGTTTATAAAACAAATCCCCTAAGGGATTGTTAGGCTGCATTAATTATGCCAACCGGAACCGGGAACACTTCCCTAACAATCTGATGTACTTGTTCCATCTAAGGGTGTGAAACAGTATTTTGCTCTCAGTTTGTTTGTTTCTTATTATTCCAAAGTTGCATCCAGTCCATACCCTGACCTGACTTTGGATCTGTCAGAAGGAGGCGACCCCCAGGAGAACCTGCACTCATTATAGCTAATGCTAATGCTAGTTACTACATTAATGATAATGCTAAACAGTATTTATGCTAATCTCTTTAACTATTTAATTTTTTTGACTAATTAACCACTTTTCTGTCTATGTCAGCTGTTTGATGTTATAGCTGCATTCAGTCAACTCAGTCATGCCCGGCTAAACAATCCTTTATTGTATAATATTAGCCTTACACACAAACAAATTGTTAAATTCAACAACAAATAATTAAATTCAATCACAACTAATAATCCAGATCAACTAAAAACTCAGACTTACACGGCTTCAAACTTTAGCAAATTTAGTACACAACTTTAAATCAAATAATTTTTATCAAACTACTGACTGCAGCTGTGACGCGTCAGAGGAGAAAAGTGAGCATGGGTTCTCCCAAGGTTTTTTCTCCATTGAACTTGAACTTGCTCGACTGAACCTCTTCCATACTTCATGCACCACCTCTGGGTTAAGTCTCCACTCCCTGTGATAAAGCTCCTTTCTCGACAGAGTATCCACTTTGATGTTGAGCTGTCCCAACATCTCTCTGAGTGCTAGGGATACAACTAACATCTCCAGATAGTTGATGTGCCAGTCTAACTTGTTGTTTTGCCAAGGAGAGGTTGAGTCTGCGAAGGTCTAGAATAGGTTGCAGGCCCCTATCCTTTTTGGGAACAATGAAATAATGGCTGTAGAAGCCGATCTCTTCTTCTCAGGGAGGTAGACGTTCTATGGCCTCTTTCTTGAGTAGAGATTGCATCTTTTGTTTCAGCACAGTGGCCTGTTCTGGGGTCACTGATGTGGTAAGTACCCTGTTGATGCGGGGTGGGGGAGTTCCTAACTGAATCCTGGTACACAGAACCCATTGAGAGACATTCGCCAGAAGTTTACGAAGTCTACTAAGGGAACTAGCCGCTCGAGACTGGTCTCTGACGAAGATGGAACAGTCTGCTGGGCATGTAGGGATCAACCACCAATGCCCTCGTTTAGTGTGCCTCAGCACAACTGACAGGGTGAAGGGTGTCCCGGGAAGTCCCGTGAAGTCAATTGATGTCCCTTGATGTTGTTATTCTTGATGTTGTGCAGATTACAGCATCAGGATGTCCTCCTAGCAGGTGGTCTTGCAGTGTATGTTACCATCTACTACTATCTGCTGCCCTCTTTGGGAGACCTCTGACAAGTTATGCGAACAGGCCTACGGTCACTTCCTTGTTGACACTCGATGTCAACAAGCTTTAACCACAAGTGCCTCTCTGTGGCTACCATGGTCGCCATGGAATGACCGATAGCTATCGTTGTCTCCCTCATGGCACGGGAAAACACATCAGTAGTCATCCTTAGTTCTTCCATAGCCTCTGGAGACCCACCTCAGTGTATGCCTTACCCACCAGAGATGCTGTTGTCCTAACCGGTTTAGAGGAGAGGATCTGCGCCTTTAAGGACGATGCCGCAGGAGGGGACAGATAACTGGCTAGTGTCTGTTCTACCTTTGGCATTGTGGCATATCTTTGGCTCTTTAGGCCGATAATGTTAGTGTACATGTTCGCTTGCGGAGTGTGGGTCCTTGCAGAATAAGGGTTTTTCCAGGACTCGGCCGCGGGACCCGATCCACCCGGAACATGATCGTCAGCGAAGATGGTAAGCCTTGAGTGGAGCACCCGGAGTGAAAGACGCTCACAATGCACGCAGTCGGCTCCCTTGAAAGCCGCGTGTGCATGATCTGCTCCAAAACAGATCACACACACACACACACACACAAAGTGAAAGTCTTATTCCATGATGAAACACGGACATGGGTCTGTAGTACACACAGCACGTACTGAGGCACAAAAGCTGGAGCTAGCTAAATCAGTTCAGTAAATCAGTTTTGTTGAACTACATTTTGTGATGTACATTACTGCAATGTTTATTTACTAGAAACAACTAGTTAGTTAAAAAGCTAATGCAAATGATAGCTAGCAATTTTTTTTAATATTGTTAACACACAAACATTACACTAAGCAGGGAAAGACCAATGAAATGAAAATAAATTGTTTAGCTTAAATTCTTTGTGTATATTTTAAATCTACAAATGATGTATAATGAAGAATTCGTGTATATTACAGTAGAGGTTACAGAATTTCTGTCTGTAAGGATTTTTTGGCCATGCTAAAAAAATCACTGGGTCTTACCTGTCCACCTCTAAAATTTTGGCTACGCCCCTGTTAACACGACTTAACGGAAACTCAGTTATATCCATATTTAAATAAAAATGGATACAACTTTCTAATACAAGCTTTTTTATATTTTTAAAATTTCTGTAAAATATTAAACCTGCAACCTGCGAGACAAAATGAACCCAATTCAGAGAGATAGCAGAACTGACGATAGGGAGCTTAGGCTGAGCACTCCTCGCCAAGTAAGTAGAAAATGAAATCAGCAGCCACAGCAGACCGAGCGGACATGGAGAACAACATTTTGAAAGCGGCAGGGACCTCAGGGGCGGCTATCTTGACCACGGCAGGGAACTCAGGGGCGGCCATCTTGACAGTGACAAGGAACTCAGGGGCGGCCATCTTGACCGTGAAAAGGGCCCGGTTGCATAAAGCACCTTAAGTGTAATTTTCCCTTAAGTTTGCCCTTAAGTTTCCCTTAAAATTAAGGATGTTGCAGAAAATAACCCTTAAGTGTTACTTAAGCAATTATTTAAGTAAAACTTCATAAACCCTCAGAATGTCCCTTAAGTAATCCCTTAAAAACCATTAAGTGTTGCATAAAGCCCCTTAATTGCCGTTTTCCTAAATGTAGTTTAAGGTTGGCAAAACTTTACCTTAAGAGTTTCAAGAACACAAATTTGATGATATGGCTGAGTTTTTGGATCCTTTTGAAGATATTGATGTGCCGAGGCGAATTTTTTGTGATAGGGAGAATCCGATGGACCATCTTAACGACGAAAAACTGTTGCAAGAATATCGGTTTGATCGTCGCGCTATCTATGAGATCACCAACAAACTGGAAGGCGACCTTGACAGTGTCACCCAGCGCAACCACTCGCTACGAGCGGTGTTAGAGCTGCTTATAGCACTTTGCTTTTTTGCAACTGGGAGTTTCCAGTCTGTAGTGGGAGTAGAGCTTAGATTCTCTGCCCGAGCCCGGACTCGACCCGGCCCGACCCGCGGGCCGGGTCGGGCCGATATTTCCCGCCACCGTCCTCGGGCCGGGTCGGTCGGGCCCTTGATAAAGCACGTCACGTGTCATGCGCGCGCGTCGTCCACTTGCACTTTCGGAGTCTCGCGACGCGACGCGCATCACACCTGCTGTGAGCTTAAGTGCAACATGGAGCTGGAAGAGCAATTTCAAATTTCAAATTTGTACAAAAAGAGAGTCTGTAGTAGCCTACGTGTTTTAGCCATTAAATAAGCACATTTAGTTTTAAGTTTAAGTATTGTTTTGAAGAAAGATTTTCTTTAAAGTGAATTTCGTTTAGTATAAATTGTATCTTAATTTTAATACATTTTTCATCAACCAATTACCTGGATTTAATACATAAAAAGCAATATAGCAGACAATATAATAATGACATGGAGCCGCCCAGCGCCTTCGGTCCACTACCACCATTTGAAACTTGTAACACGCTGTCACCGAATTTACAAATGCACATCTTGCTTGTTGCTCACACACATATTATGTTGAAATAACAATATGTTGAAGTAACATTATTAATTATAATAAATATTTAAGAATATTTGATTGAAAGCTGAATGTTGTGCTTGTTCAATTTAATAAAATTAAAACTTTAATTAGGCTATGATAATTAAAATAATTGAATATTTAATATTGAGTGGCCAATTTTTGATCATTTATTAATAGTATTTATATAATAGCCTATATATATAACTGCGTAGGTTCACCCTGTAGCCTAAATGATCTAGCACAGCAGCACCTGCGTTAAAAAAAATAAAAATCTGGCGCCGCCCCTGGTTATAACGGCCCACATATTAAAAATGGTCGGGTTTAAATCGGGCTCGGGCTCATAATTACAGTGAACGTGTCGGGCCGGGCCGGGCTCGGACACAACGCGCTCGGGCTCGGGTAGGGTCGGGCTTGATTTGTTGGGCCCGATCTAAGCTCTAAGTGGGAGATGTTTTCCACATTCATAAATCTTCTGTGAGCAGGGTTATTCACCGGGTTGCAGGGGCCCTTTACCACCATTTAAGCCAAACCGTTACGTTTCCATCTCCTCACGAACAGGATGCCATTCAAACCTCTTTTTTTCGGAAAGCAGGGTTTCCTCGAATTTGTGGTATAATTGACGGCACACATGTCAGAATTCAGGCGACCCGCACACATGAAGATCAATATGTGAACAGAAAAAACTACCATTCAATGAATGTGCAGTTAGTATGTGACCATCTGTCCAAAATTTGAAATGTTGCATTGTGGCCAGGGAGTACACATGACTCTAGGATTTTGGCAGACAGCAAGATTGGGAGAGATTTTGTTCGGGGACAGTGGTTACCCCTGCCGACCATGGCTCATGACGCCTTTCATGAATCCCCTTAACGCTGCATAGGCATGTAATAATCTTAACAGTCAACGTAGATGTATAAGTAATTTAACTTAAACTACATACACTGATTAAAAAGTTTTGAATCCTGTATACCTAAAATAGGCATACTGCTTAACTTAAAGTAATGTGAACAATATGTTGCCTTATTGATGTTTCACGAGATCGCTTTAACATGAAATCAGATATAAAACAAAGCATATTTGGCATATTTGGTGAAGGCTCCGAGCTCGAAATTTTAGCCTGAACCCAGAGTCCTCCCCCCTTTTTAACTGGGAAAGATAGTGGCGAGAGAGGCGATGGGGTGGAGGAAGGATGCTGCAAAAACTGTCATGGGACAGCGGAAAGGGACGGCTATATATAGAGACCTCTCTGCGTTGATTGGTTGGATTACATGACCACACTCCTCCTGAACTTTGTTAAATTAACAAAAAATTTTAAATAGTGTAGGCTATTACAATTGTTACTTGCAAAATCTAATTAGGGTGATTTCTTTTTACACCCATAGGAAAGATACAACAATGCTTTGACACACACAAGATGTGTAATTGAAAGAACGATCGGACAGCTTAAACATAGATTTCATTGTCTCCACGGTGAGCTGCGCGTTGAGCTGTCAAAGGCTTGCAAAATTATTGTTACCTGTGTTGTTCTTTTAAACATGTCGAAGACCTATTCTGCCTCTGATGAGGAGGATGAGCCCGAAGCAGATGAGGTGCATGAATAATAACATAATTAAATGCAACACTTTTACATAAGTGTCATAAAATGAATTTATTCTTCAATTGGTGTGATTGTTATTTTTCCTTCGTTTTGTAGCTGTAGAAGTTTGTTGTTAAGAATGAAGTTGTAAAGATCTTGATTTTCCTTCTCCCTTTTAATTTATTCGATCTCTAACTGCAGTTTGGTCTTTTGTAGCTGTAGGACTTGCTTCTGCAGTTCCAGCACTTATTCACGTGTAGTGATGGAAGAGGGTCCTATTCGCGTTTTTCTGCAATTCACAATCGTTTTGAATTTATATATATATATATAATACTGAGGCTGTTCAACGTCGAATTAACAAGAGGCTAAAATAATTTTAAACTAAGCAATAAAACCTCACTTGGCTGCTGCCTGGTTTGGCGTACTGCTGCTTGCGCTCTGTAGGTGTTGAAGCTGCTTTTACTAAGATTGCTGGTAAACTCTAATACGTGAAAAGAATATGATAATATTATTTGTTGTCATATATTATGCCATGCCATGCCAATTTCTCCATTATTTTCTCCCACTGTTTATGTTTTTTTTCAGCTGTCACAAAGGGATTAAGCTTGCTTTTGAAAATTCCTTTTTTCATATTCGTCTAGAAGTATACACTTCTCCTCCTCTGTCCAATTAGGCTTTCTTTGTTTGTTTTCCTTCCATGTTTTATACGTTTTGTTATTTGTAAAGCTGCTTCTGGGTTAATGTTTGAGTAGAGTTTCCATAGCAACGGTATAATTTCATCACGTCAAACCTGGGTTGATGTCGTAAAACACTTAACGTTTTCCCTTACCTAAGAGAACCGTTTAAGGGATTATATGCAACAGCCTTAAGTTATTATCTTAGGTAAGGGGAAATCACTCCTTAAGTGTCATACTTAAGGGGAAAAATTAAGGTGCTTTATGCAACCGTGGCAGGGAACTCAAGGGCGGCCATCTTGACCGTGGCAGGGAATTCAGGATAATCAGGAGCAAAGCATAAATAATCAGGGAACTTGGGGACAGAGTCAAGGAAAACAGGGAACTCAGGGACAGGGAAACTCACCCTCAGAGTCTGGAGCGTGGATGGATCTCTCCTCCATGCCCTCAATCTCCACCAGCCCTCTCGCAGGCACAAGCAGGCTTCACTCTGGCTCTTGTGTTGCGACAGGCTCTACGTCTGCGGTGGTCTTGGGCACTTGCTCAGTGCGGCGGGATGATGGCTGGCCGGGCTCTGGGTCGGGAGTGGGGCTATGATGAGGCTGCGATGTCCTCCAATCGTCTGCCGGTAAGACGACACCCGCAGCTCGCCAGCACCCACTTCACAGAGATGAGAAAATTCCCCCGGAAGAGCTGGAGGAAGTGTCTGGGGAGAGGGAAGTCTGGGCGTCCCTACTTAGACTGCTGCCCCCGCGACCCAGCCCCGGATAAGCGGAAGAAGATGGATGGATGGATGTTTTTTTTACTCATCACTAAACTTTTCATGAACGAGCCGCATTCTGCATTGTTGTTAGCGGTTAGCAATACTGCTGTTCTTCAAAGTTTGTTTAGCAGCTTTTCTGTCTTTCTAGTGGCATTTAGCAGTGTTGATCACTGCAAAATAAATGCTCATCAGAGCTTTTTGAATATAGTAATGATGACATTACATCGGGTGTGCAGAAAAGAGTAGCAATGTTGCTATGTGTATGGCTGGTCACGAGTGTCTCTGTGTGAATGAAAGACATTTTTTTGGATTAGCTAGCCATGAAGACTGGGTGCATCCTGTATGGCCAGCCATCAGTGTAATATCAGCATATGTAAAGAAGCAAAAGACTGTAATTTAAGGTGTAATATCTGTGTATGTATATAAACAAACTTTCCCTAGATCTTGTATCATTTTGTTACCTAAGGGCAAGTTCCAAGTCTCTGTTTTTGAAAAAGGCACTAGTCAGACAAACCTCAGTTTTTGTTCTATTGTCCTAATACTTGTGTAAGACTGGTGCCAAGATGTCCAAACCAAAAGGACATCACATCATGGGGAACAAAAGACTCTTTCCAACATATTGAGTTCCCCCACAGAGTTTGCATCCCCATCTCAGATAGCACACCTCAAAGGATGCTGATTGCGAACTCACACCTTCACATCTGTCTCCTTCTCCCCCTCTCTTCATCTACTTCCCCTCAGCTCAGAGAACCCTAAAACTCACCTATGAACTGTATTTAAGATATACCACATTCTGTGTGGAAAAAGTATCTAAATATTCATGTCTGATATCATTTGAAATGTCTCAGTGCGACTCACACCACGGTCTTATCCCAACAACAGTAGAGCAGATCATAACAAAGGTTTAAGGAGTTTGGAGATATTTTGCTCAATGCTGTGGGTGTGTCCTTTCTGGGCTCTTTCATGGAAATGGCCATTTGGGCCTGATCAGGTTCAGAGTCTTTTCAATGTAAATTACATCTCCATTTGGAGTAAGTATACTTTGGTTTGGGTATTTAAGGGAAGCAAACAAAAGGTTCTAGGAGTCTGTAAACGGATCTCCCGCACAGTTGATGTGTGTAGTTTTGATTGTCAGGTAAATATTTCTAAATTCTCTCACCTCTGCATTATTGACTGTTTTACATGAATTGATCACTGTACTAAATTGTTTGAATTAGATATTGAATCATTGCTTTCGTTTACCTGATTAATAAATTGTTATGTTTGTATTGATTCTAAATACTCTGAATTATTGGCTTAGTAGATTCTGATGCATCCGTGTTACCGCAGTTCTACGACCAGGGTTAAGCATATTTAAATAATTATGTTGTTATGCAATCGGATTCCCTATATGGGGCTATCATAGTGGTAGTCATAACCTCTGGTCTTTGCCTGTACTTTAATTAAGTTGTTATGTAGTTATATTAATAACTATATGGGGTCAGATCAAATCCCTTACGGTGCTGGCCATAACCTCTGATTAATGTTTAAGCTTTGAACTAAGTTGTTATATAGGCAATTGTATGGGGCTACATGGATACCTTTTAATAATAGTAAGCGGGAGCTACATTGTTAAATTGCTTTAGCCATAACCTCTGGTTATCTAAATTACTTAACTTTAAGTTGTTATGCAATTGCATTCACTATATGGTGCTATCATAGTGGCAGTCATAACCTCTGGTCATTGTCTCTGTTTTTATTAAGTTGTTATGTAGTTATGTTAATAACTATATGGGGTCAGATGAAATCCCTTACGGTGCTGGTCATAACCTCTGATTATTATCTGAGCCTTTAACTAAGTTGTTATATGAGGGGCTGTATGGGGCTACATGGATACCTTTCAATAATAGTAAGCGGGAGCTACATTGTTAAATTGCTTTAGCCATAACCTCTGGTTATAGGGTCGAGTTTGTGATCGTGGGCCCACATACCGGCCGGTGCGAGGACCCTGTGCGACAATGAGAACCATAGTGTACAAATCCAATAATAATAGTGAGTTAAATAGAATGATCAAACATTTATCTAAATTTAAGGATCATAAAATAACCTTTACAAGGTTTTATCTATTGGAGTCAGATAAAATTGAGTAATCAAAAGTAACGATTAAGCACTGGAAAAGACCGAACGTGCTGAAACCGTCGCCATTGCCACTGGACTCCGACGTTGGGCCAGTGGGTGGTTTTTCCCTCCCTTACACTTGTAACATAACTTCTTTAGACTTGTTGCTGTGCGATCATTGTATTTGTAGATGTGTTAGACATGTTTTTTGCTAATATTTTTAATGATAAAAAGGATTTTATGCAACAAAAATATCATTTCAATGTACTTGAGCCTCTTTAACTTTATTTTTTAATTAACAATAATTTTAAAACTTAAGAAAATAAGCTCAAGGTGTCTTCTTTCAGATGTTATCACTACTAGGCTTATACTCCAAAGGGTTTAGGAAAAACAACTTTTTAAGTGAACGTATACAATTTTCATGGTGTGCTTCAAGAGGTTAACACCGCCACAAAGGCTAAGTTGTCCAGGCAGGGTCCTCGAGAGAGTTCTCATCTGTTGAGTGAGTGCTGACGAGCTGCGGGTGTTAATTGTTGTGGTCACAGTTTTGTGGGTCTAGTCTTCTTCAACACAGAGATAGACGATCGATGCCACATAAGGTAAGTGAAAACGGGTTTGATGAGCTGGTTCACAGGTAACAATCCACAAGTAAGTTAATCCAAATGATCTGTGAGTACATCCAAACAGAGTATAACATCCACGGGTACATAAACCAAAACAGCGCGTACCATCCACAAGAGCGGTCTGAACTAGTGTCAACATACAAACAACTAGACTAGACAACGTTGAATGCAAAACACAGGGTACAAATAGTAGTCCAGAAGAATGAGAAACAGGTGATGGTAATCAAAGATGGCGGGTGACAATGGTGCAAAAGATGATGGGTAATGGAGTCCATGGGGAGGTGCAGGGGAATCCGTGACAAGTTGTGTATTTCTTTTTTTTTATTTACATCTTTTATTTATTAGTGCAATAAGTACTTTGTTTTTGGGCATTATATCCCGCAATTTCTAAAGAATGGGCCTGAGATTACGCTCTTCTGCCTCACAGGAACACAATGCATATAGTAATGGCTGGCAACAAGACTTACATTTACATTTAGGCATTTAGCTGACGCTTTTATGCAAAGCGACTTACAAATATTAGGAGACAAATACAAATACTTACCAATACAAATCACAAAATGTCTAGTATGATTTTTAGGAATCAAAAAAGATCTTACTGGATACATTACAGTTACTACAAGGTGTTTTGACTGTGGTCTCAATGGTCTGAATTTAGATATCATAAGTAGATCGCTTTAGATAATGCATGTAAATGTAGATACTTTTATAACCCAGGGCTTATTCCTTTTCCAATGCCTAAGAATCTCACTGGTTCATATAACCAGAGAATCACACACAGTGAAGACAAAAAGCTGTTGTATGTGTGAAATTGTTATAAATTCATGTATGCCTTTGTGTGTGTCATATGGGAGCATTAAGTCAGAGTTCTGTACCTTGACCATCACTGAGGTCACTGTGTTCCAGCTTCAGCGTGATGCAGTCCATCTGCGCACACACACCTGTGTCCCCATGTCATGACACATGCAAAACACTCCACTCTACCCAAATGCTAACATGCTCATGTGAAGCATCTCTGTTGTCACATCGCACATTTTGTACAGATCATTTAGCCCTTTATCTCACTGGACCCTATGAAATAACAGATGAAATAAACTATTATATACAACAAGTGGCTACACGCTCACTCATTCAGTATTCAAAGGTTAGAACAAGAGCGATGCGGAAAAGATACAGAGCCTGCAGAACTATACTGTACCCACAGTAGCAGATCCCTCTTTATTAACCTTTGTT
Organism: Beaufortia kweichowensis; assembly: GCA_019155185.1. Taxonomy (NCBI): domain Eukaryota; kingdom Metazoa; phylum Chordata; class Actinopteri; order Cypriniformes; family Gastromyzontidae; genus Beaufortia; species Beaufortia kweichowensis. The sequence continues at coordinate 13,767,657 of CM032803.1, read as the reverse complement.
TTTAGTGTGCTTTCCAAAAGCTACATACACAGTGTCATGCACACACACACAATTATATTAGCACACAAGCTCAGTCATCACAGAACATTGTTAACACTATAGGGGGCCGTGGGGAGAAGACACACATAGATGAGGCAAGTTCAAACAGATGACCACACTCCCCCTCATCACTCAGGGCAATGACACACTCTTTAAAGAGCAAAAGACAGGTTTTGGGTGAGTGTGTACATACAGTACAGTATTTCTGTATGGGCATGTTAATTAACCCTTGTGCAGTGTTCAAAACCCTATAATACTTGTGGTGTTCCCGGTCAATAATATATAGATTTATATATATTTTGTTAACTTGTTTTCTTTTAACTTAGACTGGTTTTGCATTTCTTTTTTGAGTTAATTAATCATAGGCCATAATTAACCTGACCTTATGGCCCTCAGTTTTTGAGTGAATATAATTTTAATAATATAATAATAATTTGGCCAATATTAATTAAAAGAAAATTGACCAAAAATGCACTGTTGTTTACACTAGCCTATTTAAATGTTTAGCCAGTAAGTTTGTTTTAAAATGCTTTTATTTTGTACACAATGGCTCAGAGTCACACTTGTGGTGTTCCTGGTCAAAAATGAATGAATCTATCAAAGATAGCTTATAAATCACTTAGTATGCTATATTATCACCAAATATTTGATTTGTCACCAGATCTCTCTCACACTCTCACCCTCTGCATCAGATCCCATCACCATGTTCACCTGTTCATTATCACTGGACTTCTAATTTAAAGACTACGACCCATTATGCATTGCACCTCATCAGTCACCATCTTTGATTGCCATCACCTGTTGCCAATAACCCGGACTCCGGGAGCGTTGATGGAGGGAAATGACGATAGTACCGGAAGTGATCCGGAGATGGAGGGAGAATCAAGTGGTAGGAATTCTGGAATGAACGATTGTTGTAAAATTGTCAATCACAAGAGAAGGAAAATATGTAGAAATGATTCAGGAATGGATAGTGGAAAAGAAAGAATGATGGTGAAAACAAGCAAGGAGTACTATAAGGTACTGATGAAATTTGAAAATAGTAATGTGATCAATCCTGTTAAACTCACCAATGCATTAAAAAAAGCTGTAGGTAATATAGAAAGTGCCAAGACTCTGAGGAAGGGAAATATTCTAATTTTCTGTAAAAATGAAAAACAGCAGAAAGCGGTACAAAGCGTTAAATCAATGCTTGGTCAGACGGTGAGCTGCACAGTACTACGTAAAAGAGCTTGGATAAAGGGAGTAATTTCAGGAATTCCAATTGAGGTATCCATGGATACACTAAAGAGCAATATTTCGGGGGCTAAGGTGATTGAAGCGAAAAGACTGAAATGTGTACGAAATAAAAAGAAAATAGATAGCCTTCTTTTGTAGTGCTTCAGTTTGATGAGGAAAAAATGCCAGAGAGAGTGTACATTGGATATGTCAGTTATGTGGTAAGAGCATATGTACCACCTCCAGTCAGATGTTTTAAGTGTCAAACATATGGTCATGTCGCTGCAGTTTGTAAGGGAAAACAGAGATGTGCAAGGGACAAAGCAAAAATGCTGTAATTGTGGAGGCGAACATAGTGCTGGATTTGGGGGATGTGAGGTGCATAAGAACGCTGTAAAGATTCAGAACGTTAGAATACATGAGGGAATTTCATATGCTGAGGCAGTTAAAAAGGTGAAACAGACGAAAGAGGGACAAGGAAATAGATCAACTGTTCCAATGATTCAAAATAATAGATCATCATCATCGCTGCATAGAATAAATGGAGATCTTTTGAAAGTTGGAAAAGTTGAGTTCATGGCGTTTCTAGCTGAGGTAATAAACTGTGCTGCACAAACTGTAAGCAGAACGGAGAGGATTAAAATCATAATTAAAGCAGCTGAAAAACATCTGCAGTTTGAGGGAATTACTCTGGAACAAGTAAATGAAAAACTTAAGAGTCAAGTAGTAGATTCTCAGACAACATGTGGAGGTTCTTAATGGTGTTATTAGTATTACAGTGGAATGCAAGGAGTTTAATCGCAAATGGGCAAGAGTTTAAAAAAGTAATAGAAGATAAGGAATTTAAACAGGTTATATGTATACAAGAGACCTGGTTGAAACCTCATTTAGATTTTATGATATAAGGATATACAGGTATTAGAAGGGATAGACAGACAGGTAATGGTGGAGGAGTGGCTATATTTATTAAAAATGAAATTACATATAGGGTTATAGAATTGAGTGATGAGTATTACTCATCAATTACAGTAGAGGTATTTTTAAAAGAACAGAGTGTTTGTCACAGCCCCATGTGTTCTCCCGGACTCCATTTCCCATGATCCCTTGCACTCCTCTCACCTGTTCCCACTCACTCGTCTTCTGTGATCACCTGCACCTGCTCACCGTCATCAAGGACTTGTGTATATATACCCTGCATTTCTCCCTTGTCTTTGTCTGGTGTTAAAGTTATGTTTAGTGTGTATCGTTTGATGATTTTCCTGTTTCCAGTCAAGATTATTCCGTGTATTCCTGGCTCCGTGTTTCCTGTGTCCTCAAGGTACACCGCTACCCGTAACAGAACACCAGACCCCAAAACAAAAGAAGAAGATGAATTTTTCTTCCAACGACTTTGCTGCCTACGCCCAGGATCTCCTCTACCAGGGCCAGGATGGTAGATCTGTCGAGGCCTACTCGCTGCTCTTCACCGTCTTCGGGAAGGTATCGGGGCTTCCCGAAGACGAGCTGAGGAGCCTGTTTCTCGTGGGCCTCAGCCACAAGGCCTGGTTATGTTTACGTGGTGGTGTGCCAAGTGGAGGCCTGGAGGAGGTCATGGAATGGGTGCTGGCTGGCTGTGGGTGCCGTCCCCTCGGCTGCTTGGTCAGGATGGCCGTCGCCGAGTTACAGCACTCCGCCCCTGTGGTTCCTGGCTCCGCCCCTGTGGTTCCTGGCTCCGCCCCTGTGGTTCCTGGCTCCGCACCTGAGGTTCCTGGCTCCGCCCCGAGGTTCCTGACTCCGCCCCGGAGGTTCCTGACTCCGCCCCGGAGGACCCTGACTCCGCCCCGGAGGACCCTGACTCCACCCCGGAGGACCCTGACCCCGAGCCGCCTGACCCCGAGCCGCCTGACCCCGAGCCTCCTGACCCCGAGCCTCCTGACCCCGAGCCTCCTGCCTCCTGTTCCCGCCCAGCCTCCTGACCCCGCCTCCTCCTGACCCCCTCGCTGCTCCCCTGTCTTCTCCAGTCCCCTCAGTCCCTCTGCTCGCCTCCATGTGTCACTCCTAGGCGTTGGGGCTCGCTCCGAGGCCTTCTGTGTCCTGCCTGGAGTGCAGCTCCCCAGCTCCGCTCCCTGCCTCTCCTCTCCAGCCCTCCCCCTTCAGTCCCTCTGCCCTTACGCCTCCACTGTGTCCCGTGTCACCTCCACGGGTTCTCTCGTCCCTCCAAGCGTCGCCTTGGTCGGGCATCGACCTTCCCTCTCCCTTGGCCTCCTTCTGTGTCCTGGCGGCCACATGGCTCAGTGGCAGCTCTCCCTCCGCTCCTTCTTCTCCTGCCTCCGAGGCCAGCCGACTCCACAGCTCCAGCCCTCCCAGAGCTGTCGGCTCAGCTCCACCTCCGAGTGCCCTGGCTCTCCTCTTCATCTCTGCCACTCCCACTTTCCCGTCCTGGATCCGTCACTGCTATTCCATGGCTCTCCCTCCTTCATCTCCCCACCTTGGCGGGATGGACTCTGTGTCACCGCCCTCATCACCTTCTCCTCCTCAGGACCCCCACCCTCCCTCCTCTGCCTCCTTCTGCGGCCTTGAGGGCGCCTTCGGGAGGTACTGTCACAGCCCCATGTGTTCTCCCAGACTCCATTTCCCATGATCCTTGCCTCCTCTCACCTGTTCCCTCCTCGTCTTCTGTTCACCTGCACCTGCTCACCGTCATCAAGGACTCTGTATATATACCCTGCATTTCTCCCTTGTCTTTGTCTGGTGTTAAAGTTATGTTTAGTGTGTATCGTTTGATGATTTTACTGTTTCCAGTAAAGATTATTCCGTGTATTCCTGGCTCCGTGTTTCCTGTGTCCTCAAGGTACACCGCTACCCGTAACAGTGTTAAGGTAATTAATTTTTATAATCCTTGCTATAGGTTAAGTATTAAAATGTTAGAAAAGGTAATGGGAATGGGTAATCAGAAAGTAATATGGTGTGGGGATTTTAATGCATATAATACTTTATGGGGAAGTGATAATCATTTCCCATTTTCCCACCATGCATCGCACCTCACCTGCCGCCATTTTGGCTGCTCGCACCTGTCACCTCTCATCACGGACGCTTTAAAAGCCATGTGTTTTGTTCAGTTCTTTGTCCGGTATTGTTGTTTTTGCCTGCGTGTTACCTGTCTCGTTATTTGCCTGTTTGGATATTGCCTGTTTGGATATTGCCAGCAGGTATATGTATGTGGGATATCTGGGAAGATTCTACAATAGGGAGCGATCACTATGTTATTAGTTGTAAAATAGGCTTGGATGTTAATGAAATTATAGAGGATAGGATAGGTAGATGGAGATTTAAAATGGCTAATTGGGAGGCATTCAAATACATTAGTGAGGTAAATTGAGTAGAGGTAGAGTTGAATTTTAGTGAAGAAATGGAGGATGTAGAAATGTATAATGGAAAATTATGTGAAGTATTGTATAATACAGCGGAAGAAATTATTGGAAAAAGTAAAGGAATAAAAAGGAAGAAATCAGTTCCATGGTGGACGGAATTATGTAGCAAAGCAATTCAAGATCAAAATAAGGCTTTTAAAAAGGTTAGGACGACATACTTATTTGATAATCATATTGATAATCTTAATTGATATCATTTTATATAACAAAGCGCAAGCCAATGTGAGAAGAGTAATACGAGCTGCTAAAAAGAGATACTGGAGAAGTTATTGTGATTCTATAGGGGAGAAGGTAGATATTAGTGAAGTGTGGGGTATGATCAGAAATATGGGTGGAGTTAAAAGAAATTTTGGTATACCTATTCTGAGTAATGGGGAAGGAATAGCTGTGACTAATGAAGAAAAGGCAGAAATGTTAGCAGAGGTGTTTGTTAAGGTACACAGTAATGATAATATTACAGAAGAAATGAAAACAAATAGAGAACTAAGTAAAAAAGAATATTCAGATATTATGATGGAGAAAAGGCCTTCTAATGACCATATTGATATGGATTTTACTTTGCAAGAATTAAAGAGAGCTGTTGGGGAAGCGAAGCAAACATCTCCAGGAAAGGACGAGATATGTTACATGTTGAATTGTATATTACATCTTTTTAATAAAGTGTGGAACACAGGGAGACTTCCTTCTGCATGGAAACACGGGATTATTATTCCTGTTTTAAAGCCTTCTAAGAACAAGCATAATGCTACAAGTTATAGGCCAATCCCGCTAATGTCGAATTTATGTAAAATAATGGAACGTATGGCTGTATGCAGATTGAATTACATGTTAGAAAGGAAAGGGATTATATCACCACATCAGAGTGACTTTCGTAAAGGATGCAGTACAATAGATGCTGCCTTGTGTTTAGAGACAGATATAAGAAAGGCTCAAGTCAATAAAGAAGTGGTAGTAGGCATATTTTTCGATATTGAAAAAGCTTATGACATGCTTTGGAAGGAAGGATTGTTAATAAAGTTAGAACAAATAGGGATTATAGGCAGAATGTTTAACTGGGTAAAAGATTTTTTGCTTAATAGAACAGTTCAGGTAAGGGTTGGATCATCATATTCCAGAATTTATAAAATAGATAATGGTACTCCATTATCTACTCCAAGCGTATGCAGTCCAGTATTGTTTAACATCATGATAAATGATGTTTTCAAAATGTTATAGATAAATAGATATTGGAAGATCTCTTTATGCTGATGATGGAGCGATATGGAAGAGGGGACGTAATGTATCACATGTAACAAAAGTCATACAAACAGCGGTTAATGAAGTGACTTTTAAGACACATATAGAGAAAGTATTAGAAATATGCAAAAAAGGTAATAATATATTAAGATGTTTATCAGGGATGGAATGGGGAGCTAGTCGAAAATCTTTACAAAGAATATACTGTGCATTGATCAGGTCAGTAATTGATTATGGACATATTATTTATGGATCTGCGTCAAAATCCTGGATTAAGAAAGTTTAAACAGTTCAGGCACAATTATTAAGAATTTGTTGTGGGGCTTTTAGATCCTCTCCTGTACCCTCGTAGCAGGTGGAGGTAGGAGAACTACCAGTGAGTATACGTAAATTGAAATTAACAATGAATTATTGGATTAATATAAAAGGGCATACAGAGACACATCCAGTCAAGGAAATACTAAAAGAGTGTTGGGAATATGGAAATGATCGCATCAAAGGTTTTGGTTGGACAGCAATTAAGGATTCTATGAATCTCGGTATTACTGAAATTGCAGTTAGTCCCTCCTTTGTAATACCACATATTCCTCCTTGGTTGCTTCCTATGCCTCAAGTTGATTTCTACCTACTAAGTAAGATTAAGAATGAAAAGGCTATTGTTACGGTGCTGGGTTAGAGAGACCAGAACGCCAGAGAGTACTTTAGCAAAAGACTTTACTGAGGTATTTCCATCACAGAGAAATCCAAGTAAACAGGTACGAGCACAAAGATATCCAGGTCAATAGGTACAGGCACAAAGATATCCAGGGTAACAGACACAGGCACAGATAACTTCCAGATAATAACAGGCCCACGCAACCAAACATACAACAACAATACCCGACAGGGAACTGAACAAAACAAACAGAATATAAAGAGTCCTGATGATTAGTGACAGGTGCGGGTGATGAGGATAATGGCTAGTGCAGACGGGATTACAAACACAAAACAGGTGAACTGGTGCAAAGCAACATGGGAAGTGAAGTCCTTTCAGTACTCTGGGGAAAGTGAACGGGTGACGTGATGGGGGGAATCCGATGCTGAAGGCATCGGCTCCGTGACAGTACCCCCCCCACGGACCGCTCCTGCAGGCCGCAGAGCACGTCGACAGGGCCGACCTCGTGGCCTGGGACCAGGTTCTGAAGGGTGAGACTCGTGGAATTCGGTGAGTAGAGTAGGATCCAGAATATCCGAGCGGGGAACCCAGCAACGCTCCTCAGGGCCGTATCCCTCCCAGGACACGAGGTACTCCAGTCTCCCGGCCCGTCGACGAGCCCTCAGGATGGCATCGACCCGGTAGATGCGGTCCTGATTGTCTAGGGGTGGTGGAGGAGGAGGCTCCAGAGCCGCTGGTGGAGGTCCCTCAGCATCAGATTCTGGGGAGAGAACAGAGACAGGGTCAACATAGGGCTTAAGAAGTGAAACATGAAAGGATGGGGCCAGACGGTAGGACCGGGGAAGTTGCCGGTAAGTCACTGCATTTATTTGTCTGATGATGGGGAAGGGACCGATGAATCGTGGGGTAAGCTTCCTACAGGGCAGCCGTACGCGAATGTCACGGGTGGAGAGCCAGACCAGCTGCCCGGGGTGGAATGCCGGGGTCGCTGATCTCAGCTGGTCAGCTTGTTGCTTCTGCCTACGGACTGCAGCCTGTAGGTGGACATGAGCGGAGTTCCAGACCCTCTCACTGGCCCGGAACCAGTGGTCCACAGCTGGCACCGTGGAGGTTCTTGGGTCCAGGGAAGAGGGGTGGTTGGTAGCCGAGTGCACGCACTGGAGCGGGGTGAGTTTAGTGGAATCCTGACGTAGTGAGTTTTGGGCGTACTCGGCCCACGGGAGGAAGCGATGCCAGCTGTGATGGTGACGGTGGCAGTAAGTCCGGAGATACCTTTCGACCTCCTGGATCTTACGCTCAGTCTGGCCATTCGCCTGAGGATGATAACCAGAAGTTAGGCTAACAGAAATTCCCAGAAGAGAGAAAAACGCCTTCCAGACGTGTGAAATAAACTGCGGTCCCCGATCCGAAATGATGTCCTCGGGCAGACCAAAATGCCGGAACACATTATGAAACAGCGCCTCTGCTGCTTGCATTGCTGTGGGCAGACTAGACAACGGGATTAGTTTACAACTTTTACTGAAGCGGTCAACTATAACGAAAACACAAGTATATCCTCCTGAACAGGGTAAATCAGAAATAAAATCTACGGCAATATGAGTCCATGGCCGCTGAGGAACTGGTAAAGGGAGAAGCTTACCCTGGGGCCGCCGACGAGGAACTTGGGCGATGGCACAGACTGAGCATCCTTTCACGAAGCGAGCAACATCTCCGGACATGCCGGGCCACCAGTACCGGGGGGAGATCAGTGAGAGGGTGCGCTGCCGACCTGGGTGCCCCGATCCCGGAACACAATGGACGGAGTCCATGAGGGGAACGCGCAGATCTTCTGGTACGAACAATCTCCCCTCAGGACCTCCCGGCGGAGCAGGCTGAACACGAAGACTGGCTTCAATCTGCTTATCTAACTCCCATTCGATGGGAGAGATTACCATGGCTGGAGAAAGAACAGGCTCTGGAGGATCTGAGCTGACATCCGGGGCGTGGATACGTGAGAGAGCATCTGCTTTTCCATTCTTGCTCCCAGGACGATAGGTTACTGTGAAATTAAAACGAGAGAAAAACAATGCCCAGCGGGCTTGACGGGAATTAAGTCTCTTAGCTTCACGTAGATATAACAAGTTCTTATGATCTGTATACACAATAAATGGGAACTTAGCTCCTTCTAGCCAATGTCTCCACTCCTCCAGAGCCAGTTTGATAGCTAGCAGTTCCCGGTTGCCGATATCATAATTCTGCTCCGCCGGGGACATCTTCTTGGAGAAAAAGCATGGGTGAAGGCGTGCGGATTCCCCTGCAGCTGCGAGAGCACCGCCCCTCGCCTGTGGTGGAAGCGCCAACTTCAACCACAAACGGGGAGCTCAGGCGAGGGGTGACGAAGGACAGGTGCACTACAGAAGGCTTCTTTTAACTGTTGGAAGGCTTCCTTAGCCTCTTGGGACCAGACTAACACTTTGGGTTTTCCCTTGAGCATTGACGTGAGCGGTGAGCAGATCATACTGAAGCCTCGAATGAACCGTCGATAAAAGTTTGCGAACCCCAGAAAACGTTGTAAACTTCGAACTGAGGAGGGCTGGGGCCAGGATTGGACTGCCTCAACTTTATCCTTCTCCATGAGCACCCCCGTGGCACTGATCACATATCCCAGAAACTGAACCTCAGAAAGATGAAATGCACATTTCTCAAGCTTGAGATAGAGATTGTGATCTCGGAGCCGCTGGAGAACGAGCCGAACATGACCTCGATGCTCCGCGAGAGACTTCGAGTACACCAGGATATCATCTATATAGATAATAACAAACAGACCCAACACATCTCGAAATATTTCATTCATAAAACTTTGAAACACAGCCGGAGCATTTACCAACCCGAAGGGCATAACCCGGTACTCGAAGTGTCCCGCGGGCGTTATGAAGGCCGTTTTCCACTCGTCTCCCTTCCGGATACGAATTAAGTTGTAAGCGCTTCTGAGGTCCAGCTTCGTGAATACCGAAGCCCCACGAAGATGCTCTATGGACGGGGAAATAAGAGGCAGAGGGTAAGAGAACTTAACTGTAGCTTGGTTAAGAACACGATAATCAATACATGGCCGGAGACCCCCATCTTTCTTCCCCACGAAGAAGAAACTAGACGCTGCAGGGGAAGTAGAGGGGCGTATAAATCCTTGTCGAAGTGCTTCCTGGATATAGTCACCTATGGCTTTCCGTTCCGGGAGGGACAGCGAGTAGATACGCCCCTTAGGGAGAGGGGCCCCAGGCAGCAGCTCTATGGCGCAGTCCCATGGCCTATGCGGGGGAAGTTGTGAGGCTCTCTCCAGCTGAACACATCCAGGAATGCTTCATACTCTGGCGGAATCGCCCCTACCCAGGGCTTAACACTATTGTCTGCTCCAGGGACTTTCGAGGATTCTGGAGAGAGAGGAACAGCAATAGGAGACATTACAAGTGAGGCAGACTTAACCGGCTTAACTGTCTTCTCCAGTGGCCAACTGAGTACATCTCCCGTTGTCCAGTCCATTTCTGGACGGTGCTTTTGAAGCCAGGGTCGTCCCAGCACGAGATCCACCGAGCTCCCCTCTAGCACCCAGAAGGACAACACCTCAGTCATAACAGGTTTCCATTCGAGCCGGACTTGCGGGGAGAAAAATCTGATTAGTCCTCGCCCTAAGGGCTTTCCTAAGATATCCTGCACAGGGATTGGCTGCGCTATTCGGTGCCTGGGTAGCCGGAGCAGTCTCAGCAGATCTGGAGAGATGAAATTCCCAGCTGCACCGGAATCGATTAGTGCTTTCACTGGAATAGAGACAGTGGAAGAGGCAATGATTAGAGACGTTAGCGGAAGCTTTATACCTGCTCGCGGCGGCTGAACCGCACTCACCCGGGCATGAGATGGACGCACTGGACAGGTAGCGAGGAAATGCCCGGGTTCCCCACAATATATGCAGAGCTGGCGAGAGATGCGTCGTTGTCGCTCCTCCTTGGTTAGATGAAAGTTATCCACTTGCATGGGCTCGGGTGCTGGAGGGCTCGGTGGAGCAGAAAGCGAACTTCGAGGAGTTGAGACCCGCGGCGGCTGATGCGCACGCGGAGCAGACAGGGAGTGTAGCGGAGGAGCGGTACAGACCGTCGGGGATCCACTTTGACAGGCAACGAGCCGTTGAGCTATTCGAATAGACTTTTGGATGAAGTTCTCCAATTCAATAGAATCGTCATAAATCACCATGTGCATCTTCACCTCAGGGGACAAACCTTGACGATACGCTGCGAGCAGAGCGGCTTGATTCCAGCCGCTGGTTGCGGCGAGAGTACGAAAGTGAAGAGCATATTCCGCCACCGAGGATCGCCCCTGCCGGATTCTACAGAGTTGGTCTGCAACAGAGAGAGAAGAAGCAGAGTGATCAAACACATTTTTTACCCGCGTTGAGAACTCCTCCCAGGAGCGGGACTCGCGAGTTTCTGACTCCCAGTAGCCTTGTGCCCACCGCAACGCAGCCCCTGTCATAAGGCTGATCGCGAAGTCAACTTTGTCCGCTTCAGTGGGGTGCAAATGAGGCTGCCGACTGAAGTACAAGTTGCATTGCAACAGAAATCCACCACACTCCTCCGCTACTCCAGAGAACCGATTAGGCATGGCCATGGGACTGCTAGTGACTGCAGGACTTACCGGCTGGGGAGAATAGACAGGTAAAGCATTTAAGTGACGGGTGAGAGCGTGGAGAACATCCGTGGCGGCATCCGCTGCGCTAGGGGTAGCGACTTCCATCCTGGAGACCAGAGCACATAAAAAGTCACAAAAAACAGAAAAAACACAAACACTGACGAGTAAATCCAAATCTTCACGCCTCGCTGAAGATCCTTCTGTTCAGTTTTTGGTCGGGTATACTGTTACGGTGCTGGGTTAGAGAGACCAGAACGCCAGAGAGTACTTTAGCAAAAGACTTTACTGAGGTATTTCCATCACAGAGAAATCCAAGTAAACAGGTACGAGCACAAAGATATCCAGGTCAATAGGTACAGGCACAAAGATATCCAGGGTAACAGACACAGGCACAGATAACTTCCAGATAATAACAGGCCCACGCAACCAAACATACAACAACAATACCCGACAGGGAACTGAACAAAACAAACAGAATATAAAGAGTCCTGATGATTAGTGACAGGTGCGGGTGATGAGGATAATGGCTAGTGTAGACGGGATTACAAACACAAAACAGGTGAACTGGTGCAAAGCAACATGGGAAGTGAAGTCCTTTCAGTACTCTGGGGAAAGTGAACGGGTGACGTGATGGGGGGAATCCGATGCTGAAGGCATCAGCTCCGTGACAGCTATATCTAACAAGGTTGTTGTTTAGCAGTATTTGGATCAAGTATATTCCTCAATGCTTCATATATTCACTGATGGGTCAAAGGATCCTGCGTCAGGGCATACGGCTGCAGCTGTATATATTCAGAGTTTTCAAGTCACTATTCAGAAAAGGGTAACTAATGATGTATCTGTTTTTACAACTGAGTTGATAGCAATTTTGCTGGCTATTCAGTGGGTGGAGGAATTTAAGCCACCAAGGGCAGTTATTTGTTCAGATTCTATATCAGCTTTAAGTAGTATATCAGGTGGACTAACAACAGCAAGGCAAGAATTAATATATGATATACTTTTAAATCTGTTTAGAATACAAAAAATGGGTTTAGTTCTGAGGTTCATATGGGTACCTGCACACGTGGGAGTAGAAGGTAATGAAACAGTTGATAAACTGGCTAAACAGGCAATGAAACATATGACCATTGAAGTACAAATTCCACTGAGTAAAGCAGAAATAAAGGGAATAATTAAAGATCACGTTAATAAAAAGTGGCAAGAAGTGTGGGACAGGGAAATAAAGGGCAGGCACTTATACAACATTCAAAAACAAGTTGGAAAAGGGAGAGTATGCCTTAAAGATAGGAGAGAAAATACATGTATTATTATTACACGACTGCGAATAGGACATTCTGGTTTAAATCACTCATTGTTCATAATATGAAAACATCAAACTGGAGTAAGCACACTTTAGACCTAATTCTATCTTTTGGACTAAACATAAATAACGTAGAAATATTACCTCAGAGCGATGCTATTTCAGATCACTGCCTCATAACTTACACTGTACTTTTAGACAAACCCCCTCGTCCTACACCTCGGTTTAGATCAAGCCGATCAATCATTTCTACCACTAAAGATAGTTTTATTAACAAACTTCCGAATCTATGTCAAACCCTTAATGTAATAAATAAAAATGAGGATCTTGACAGTATAACAGAAACATTAAACAAAGCTTTTTCAGGCACTTTAGAACTTGTCGCACCCATCAGATTAAAAAGAATAAAAGATAGAACGCCAGCACCATGGTATAATAACCACACTTCAGCCCTAAAAAAGCAACCAGAAAAATGGAACGTAGATGGAGGACTACTGAACCTAGAAGTATGGCCTTTGATGCATGGAAAGAGAGCACCAACAAGTACAAACAGGCTCTAAAACCACCAAAGCGCGTCCTATTTTAGCAAGTTGATGCAGAAAATCAAAATAACCCGCGATTTCTTTTTTTAACACAGTCATAAAGCTGACTGGAAATAAATCATTTACAGAAAAAGATGTTAAACTACAGCACGATAGTAATACCTTTATGAAATTTTTTGATAATAAAATCGAGCAGATTAGGGACAATATTGCATCTATACAGCCTGCCACCTCTATATCGCATAGTATACCGTCCCCGCTTCATGCCATTAGTACAACTAGAATCGTTTAATGCTATTAAAATAGATGAACTCACAAAATAATAAATTCATCTAAATCTTCATCCTGTATAATAGATCCCATCCCAACAAAACTACTAAAAGAAGTTTTTTCTGCAGTCTCGGAACCTGTACTCAACATTATTAACTCATCCTTAGAACTAGGCTACGTCCCAGCGGCCTTCAAAATGGCAGTTATTAAGCCTCTCATTAAAAAACCTAATCTCGACCAAAGGAGACCTAACCAACTATAGACCAATCTCGAATCTCCCTTTCTTATCAAAAATACTAGAAAGGTTGTGTCCAAACAACTACAGACATTCCTAGCCGAAAATAGCATTTATGAAAAATTTCAATCAGGATTCAGGCCTCATCACAGTACAGAAACAGCTATGCTCCGGTGACAAATGACCTCCTTTTAGCATCAGATCGCAATGAGACATCTATTCTTATATTACTCGACCTCAGTGCAGCTTTTGATACAATAGATCATACAATCCTACTCGATAGACTGAAAACCATGTTGGCATTAATGGTCAAGCCTTAGCCTGGTTTAAATCTTATTTAACTGATCGTTACCAATTTGTGTATGCCAACGATAAAAATCTTACTACTCTCAGGTAAAATCACAGTACCACAGGGATCAGTTCTTGGCCCAATTGTCTTCGCACTATATATGCTACCCCTCGGAGATATTATTAAGAAACATGACATCAACTTCCACTGCTAATGATTGATACCCAGCTCTATATTTCCTCAGAACCTAACAAACCCCACCATTTTACTAAGCTAATAGACTGTATTAACGATATTAGAAAATGGATGGCAAACAACTTCCTTCTACTTAACTCCAACAAGACAGAGATTTTGATTATTGAACCTAATAGCTCCAAACCACGACACAATAGCCCACAACTTCTCTATAGAAGGTTGCACCATTGTCCCTTCCTCCGCAGTCAAGAACCTAGGTGTGATTCTAGATAAGAACCTGTCTTTCGATGGTCACATTTCTAATACATGCTTGAACTGCATTTTTCACCTTAGAAATATTTCAAAGATGCGCCATATGCTGTCTTTCGGATATAGAGAAACTAATCCACTTTATGACCTCCAGAATCGACTACTGTAATTCATTACTGGGGATGTCATGCAAAGCAAATAAATAAGCTTCAGCTGGTTCAAAATGCAGCTGCTAGAGTTCTCACTAGATCAAAAAAGTATGACCACATTAGTCCACTCCTAGCAACACTGCACTGGCTACCTGTAAAATACCGATCGATTTTAAAATTCTGTTAATGACATACAAAGCACTAAATGGCTTAGCACCTCTATACCTCCGTGAACTATTATCAGCATACAACCCATCACGGACATTACGTTCACAAAAACAACGGGCTCTTAATAGTTCCAAGAGTATCAAAGAAATCTAAAGGTGGCAGATCTTTCTCCTACTTAGCTCTAAACTATGGAATAACCTTCCCAGTAAAGTCCGGGACTCAGACACAGTCGAACAGTTTAAAACTACATTAAAGACTTATCTGTTTACACTTGCATTCACATAATCTTTGACCAAACTCTCTAAGGCCGCAATAGTTAACCTCAACTGGAACCGGGCACACACACATAATTCATACTGCATGTGATATCACATAAAACTGCTTACAATCAACATAGGAATGGCTGCTACGCTAATTCTGTTTGTCCTTCTCTCCCTCCTCCTCTCTCATTTTCTCTCTCTCTCTCTCTCTCTCTATCCCCTACCCCTTTCTCCGAGGTATCCTGAGGAATGAGTTCCAGCTGGCTTAACACTGCCCCACCTGATGCCACCCTGGTGCTGCTTCATGATCTGACTACCCAGGACAACCTCCGGCACCTGTTATATTAAAATCAAATTTACCACATTACACTTAACATATAACATTTTTATTAACTCTCTTATAGTGAAGTTCTGCATCTTATAATGTCTGTATCTGTATCCTGTAAACTGCATAGTGAGTTATGGATCACATCAATGGCAATTTGTGTCCCCTATTCCATTGCACATGCTCACGGATTGCACCTATAACACGTCATGTCAGGGTTTTTTCTCCTAAAGAGTTTTTTGAATCCCTGACCACTGACTGCTATGTCATTACATGTAAAGCTGCTTTGATACAATGTCCTTTGTGAAAAGCGCTATACAAATAAAATTGAATTGAATTGAATTGAATTGATTGTGTATATCCTGTAGTGAAGCGGAGACTGTTGAGCATGTGCTTCTACATTGTACTGTATTTTCCAAAGAAAGAGATGAGTTGATTAAAAAATTGAAGGATCTAAATATAACCAGTTTCAGTTTATCAAATCTATTAAGTTGTGCTTCGGAACAATCAAGAGTGCAGAGAGAAATACTTAATTATGTCAAAATAACAGAATTGGAAAGAAGAATTTATATGTAATATTTTTTTGTCTTATTCCCCGTCGATGCTTCACACTCCAGTCCAGTTGGTGGCGGTAATACACCATAAGTTGGCTTGTCAACCACCAATAAACGACACAAGAAGAAGAACAACCCAGACTCCATTTAAGCATTACACTAGCTGTGTCCCAATTTGAAGGCTGTGTTCTTCAAGGATGCGGACTTCATGTAATGGATCTCAGGATAACCTTGACTGTGACGGATTCATTCATTCATTCATTGATTTATTCATTCATTCATTCTATCCTTCAAAGCCAATGGAAAAAAGGACACATTTTGAGGCTGCATTCGAAGCAGTCTTTGAATTGAGACAGCCTTACCAGCCTGTAGTCACACTGCTGTGACGCAATCAGCCTTGAAATGGAAATTTGACAGACACCGCCAGGTGGTCATAAATTTGTTTTGTTCCTAAGGAGAAAATGTGGTCCTTTCACACCTAGTTTGTTTGAGCCTTCCAAACGCTCTGGGTGCGGATTAGCGTGTATATGTGAACAAACAAGCGATCTCAGACCAGCAGTGCCACGTTCCATCACTGCGTGTTAATGCACCCGTCAGGAGTTCTACATACATGTCATGAATGAGACAAAGCTGACAGATCAGACAAAAATACTAATTTAATATGCAAAGTATAGAACACCTTGAATCTTGATGGCTTTCTAATGGGATTTATTTGTTTATTTGGAAATGTGCCTTTTTTTTTTATTTTACGACATTATAGTTGGATTAAATAGATCTGTGCCAATAAAATAGTTTATATCATAGAAAATGGGCCAAATTGAGTGACATGCGCTCATGAGTCTGTTCACAGCACAGTCAAGAACTGTTAATAAAGCCTATTAACGATTTAAAGCATGTTAACATAACTGCAAAAAGACATGTAATATAAGTTGTTTATTTACATAATAATGGTAAGTTTTCTCTCCCTTGTGTCCCACATTAAAAAGTAAGGTGCTAAGGTGAGGCCTATGATTAATCATTTGAAAAAGAAATACAAAACCAGTACTAATTGAAAGAAAACAAGTGAAAAAAGGACTAAATCAAATATTTAGTCATAATATAGCTTATAAATCACTCGTTATGCTATCTTTGCTAGGCTGTGTCATTTTGTACAAAATAAAAACATTTCAAAACAAACCTTCTGGTTAAACTGTCACCGTTCCTCAGGAGGAGGAATTTCCCAATCCACTTTTATATTTCATAGTTTAATTCATAGTTCAATAGTCTAATCATGACAAACTATAAGTTGATGGAAAGGTAAAAGCTCAAGGTGAAATATTTGGCCAATTTTCATAACATAAACAAATAAAAATAAAAAATGTTAACGTTACTGTACTTTATAAAAATACCTAAAATGTGTATACTCAATTTCTGCTGTGTCAGTTATCAGGTTAAAGTCAACTGAACCGAGACCATCTTTGGAGGTGGTCTGAGTACGGTTCACTTTCAGATACTGGTACGGTTCGCTAAAACGTCAACTCACGCTATTGAAAACATGGTTGCTGCTGCTGGGAGAGGTGTCTTATGGAAAGATGAGGAAACTGCTGCACTTTTACAAATTTACAAGGAGGACTATATAAAAAAACAACTGTCCACAACCTACAGAAACGTGAAAGTGTTTCTATAATTTTCCAAAAAACGAAAGATGGATGATTTAACCGGACCGCCCTGCAATGCTGGGTTAAAGTAAAAAAGTTACGCCAGAAATATATGTCCACACAAGGCAAACTTTGAACTAGTGGACAATCAGACGATGTAAGGTTGCCAGACAAAATTCTTGGTACAAGCCCCTGTGCAAACCTGTTGGATGTCATAGAGGGAGGAAGTCTTGACATTAGCTAGAATGATAACGGTACGCTCATTGCCAACTTTCTTTACCACTTTACCTATTAACGTTATACCATTACTTTTAATAAAAAACATTTCATGTTTGATACAACTTACCATTTTTTAAACTATAGCGAATAAACTGTGTTAATGTGTGAAATGTTGAAGGTGTCAGAATAAATTTTTGTTTAACTGTAGCACAGAAGTATGATATCAAATTTAATATGAATAAGAAACTAACCTTTTGACATCTTAATTGTCAGGATCATTGAAGTCAGCAGTCAGCATCTTATCCTCTGCATTTGTTTGTTTTGTTTATTTCTTTGATGAACAAAGGATCTGAGTCATCTCTCAGGGACAGGGACAGTGTGAACATAAAGAGATCTGGGTCATTTTTCACTTGGTTCACCTCTGGGTTTGGTTCTTTTGGGTGCTTTCACACCTAGTTCGTTTGAGCCCTCCATACGCTCTGGGAGCGGTTCAGCATGTGTATATATATATATATATATATATATATATATATATATATACCACCTCTGGTCTGAGTTCGGTTCGCT